>ONZH01016796.1:0-102404 GCA_900303285.1 Rhinella marina | reverse complement strand
TGTGTCCATCCAGGCCCTTTGTCAGATGGAGGACAGGGAGTCTGAAAGCCAGACCTATCTGGCCACCATAGAGCAGAGTGCTGTGGAGGTCACTGTTAAGGAGGTGGGTTATTGTGGCAATTCTGTTAAGGAGATGGGGTACTGAGGAGGTCAGTTATAAATGGGTGGTCGCTGTGGAGGTCACTGTTAAAGAGGTGGGCACTATACAGTCATGGCCAAAAGTTTTGAGAATGATACAAATATTAATTTTTACAAAGTCTACTGCTTCAGTTTTTATAATGGCAATTTGCATATACTCCAGAATGTTATAAAGAGTGATCAGTTTAACAGCAATTACTTGCAAAGTCAATATTTGCCTAGAAAATGAACTTTATCCCCCAAAACACATTTCAACATCATTGCAGCCCTGCCTTAAAAGGACCAGCTAACATCGTTTCAGTGATTGCTCCATTAACACAGGTGTGGGTGTTGATGAGGACAGGGCTGGAGATCAATCTGTCATGATTAAGTAAGAATGACACCACTGGACACTTTAAAATGAGGCTGGTGCTTGGCATCATTGTTTCTCTTCTGTTAACCATGGTTATCTCTAAAGAAACACATGCAGTCATCATTGCACTGCACAAAAATGGCCTAACAGGGAAGAGTATCGCAGCTAGAAAGATTGCACCTCAGTCAACAATCTATTGCATCATCAAGAACTTCAAGGAGAGAGGTTCCATTGTTGCCAAAAAGGCTCCAGGGCGCCCAAGAAAGACCAGCAAGCGCCAGGACCGTCTCTTAAAAGTGTTTCAGCTGCGGGATCGGGCTACCAGCAGTGCAGAGCTTGCTCAGGAATGGCAGCAGGCAGCTGTGAGTGCATCTGCACGCACTGTGAGGCGGAGACTCTTGGAGCAAGGCCTGGTCTCAAGGAGGGCAGCAAAGAAGCCACTTTTCTCCAGAAAAAACATCAGGGACAGACTGATATTCTGCAAAAGGTACAGCGAGTGGACTGCTGAGGACTGGGGTAAAGTCATTTTCTCTGATGAATCCCCTTTTCGATTGTTTGGGACATCTGGAAAACAGCTTATTTGGAGAAGACAAGGTGAGCGCTACCACCAGTCTTGTCTCATGCCAACTGTAAAGCATCCTGAAACCATTCATGTGTGGGGTTGCTTCTCAGCCAAGGGAATCGGCTCTCTCACAGTCTTGCCTAAAAACACAGCCATGAATAAAGAATGGTACCAGAATGTCCTCCGAGAGCAACTTCTCCCAACCGTCCAAGAGCAGTTTGGCGATCAACAATGCCTTTTCCAGCATGATGGAGCACCTTGCCATAAAGCAAAGGTGATAACTAAATGGCTCAGGGAACAAAACATAGAGATTTTGGGTCCATGGCCTGGAAACTCCCCAGATCTTAATCCCATTGAGAACTTGTGGTCAATCATCAAGAGACGGGTGGACAAACAAAAACCTACAAATTCTGACAAAATGCAAGCATTGATTGTGCAAGAATGGACTGCTATCAGTCAGGATTTGGTCCAGAAGTTGATTGAGAGCATGCCAGGGAGAATTGCAGAGGTCCTGAAGAAGAAGGGTCAACACTGCAAATATTGACTTGCTGCATTAACTCATTCTGTCAATATAAGCTTTTGTTACTCATAATATGATTGTAATTATATTTCTGTATGTGATAAAAACATCTGACAAACACACATAAAAACCAGAGGGCAGCAGATCATGTGAAAATATAATATTTGTGTCATTCACAAAACTTTTGGCCATGACTGTAGAGGTCACTGTTAAGAGGGCAGAACACTGTGGAGGTCATTGTTAAGGGGCTGGGTGCTGTGGAGATCACTGTTAAAAGGGCGGGATGCTGTGGAAGTCACTGTTAAAGGGGTGGGTGCTGTGGAGGTTTCTGTCAAGGGGGCAGGGAATGGTGGAGGTCTCTGTTAAGGGGATGGTCTGCTATGGAGATCAGTGTTCAGGGGATGGGTGATGTATAGGTCACTGTTAAGGGGGTGGGGTGTTGTGGAGGTCACATTTTAAGTTAAGGGAGCTCTGTGGAGGTCACTGTTAGGGTATAGGTTATTGTGGAAATCACTGTTAGGGAGACAGGGTACTGTGGAGATCACTGTTAAAGGGGTGGGTGCTGTGGAGGTTACTGTCAAGGAGGTGGGGGACTGTGGAGTTCACTATTAAAGGGGCAGCTGCTGTGGAGGTCACTATTAAAGAGGAAGGCTGTGGATGTTAATGTTAAGGGGGTAGACCGCTGTGGAGTTCTCTGTTGAAGGGGCGGGAACTGTGGAGGTCACTGTTAAAGGGTTAGGGGACTGTGGATGCCACTATAAAAGGGGCAGGATGCTGTAGAGGTCACTGTAATGGAGTGGATATCTTTTAACCTCAGACACAAACATTAAATGAAATATACCCGTGTGAAGCCGAGTCCTTCTACTAGTACTTTTATATATTTAAAATAAATACATTCCAAAATTGGTTACATAGTAACATAGTAACATAGTAACATAGTTTGTAAGGCCGAAAAAAGACATCTGTCCATCCAGTTCAGCCTGTTTTCCTACAAGTTGATCCAGGGGAAGGCAAAAAAAAACCCTGTGAGGTAGAAGCCAATTTTCCTCACTTTAGGGGGAAAAATTCCTTCCCGACTCCAGTCAGGCAATCAGAATAACTCCCTGGATCAACGACCCATCTCTAGTAACTATAACCTATAATATTATTACCCTCCAGAAATACATCCAGGCCCTTCTTGAACTCTCTTAGTGAACTTACCATCACCACCTCCTCAGGCAGAGAGTTCCATAGTCTCACTGCTCTTACCGTAAAGAATCCTCTTCTATGTTTATGTACAAACCTTCTTTCCTCCAGACGCAGAGGATGTCCCCTTGTCACAGTCACAGTCCTCGGGATAAATAGATGATGGGAGAGATCTCTGTACTGACCTCTGATATATTTATACATAGTTATTAGATCTCCCCTCAGTCGTCTTTTTCTAAAGTGAATAACCCTAATTTTGATAATCTTTCTGGGTACTGTAGTCCACCCATTCCAGTTATTACTTTAGTTACCCTCCTCTGAACCCTCTCCAGCTCTGCTATGTCTGCCTTGTTCACAGGAGTCCAGAACTGTACACAGTACTCCATGTGTGGTCTGACTAGTGATGTGTAAAGTGGCAGGACTATGTTCTCATCACGGGCATCTATGCCTCTTTTGATGCAACCCATTATCTTATTGGCCTTGGCAGCAGCTGTCTGACACTGGTTTCTGCAGCTTAGTTTGCTGTTCACTAAAATTCCTAGGTCCTTTTCCATGTCAGAGTTACCCAATGCTTTACCATTTAATATGTACTGGTGACTTGCATTATTCCTTCCCATATGCATAACCTTACATTTGTCAGTGTTAAACCTCATCTGCCACTTTTCTGCCCAAGCCTCCAGTCTATCCAGATCCTGCTGTAGCAGTGCACTGTCCTCCTCTGTATTAATTACTTTACACAGTTTAGTGTCATCTGCAAAAATTGATATTTTACTGTGCAAGCTTTCTACAAGATCATTAATAAATATAATGAAGAGAATAGGACCCAATACAGACCCCTGTGGTACCCCACTAGTGACAGTGACCCAATCTGAGTATGTACCGTTAATAACCACCCTCTGTTTTCTATCACTAAGCCAGTTACTTACCCACATACAGACATTTTCACCCAGGCCAAGCATTCTCATTTTATATACTAACCTTTTATGTGGTACCGTGTCAAACGCTTTGGAGAAGTCCAAATATATGACATCCATTGAGTCGCTGCGGTCAAGTCTAGAACTTACCTCCTCATAGAAACTGATTAAATTGGTTTGACATGACCGATCCCTCATGAAGCCATGCTGATATGGTTGCATCAGACTGCACTTTTAAACCAATAACAGATGCTAGGATTACTGCAATTACTGTTTAAAACAGTCTAAAATTGTATGTACACTAATGCCAGAAGCCTGACTAATAAATCTGGTGAAGTAGAATTAGTGATGTGCGAGGAGGACTATGATAAAGTGGGAATAACTGAGACATGGCTGGATGATAGCTATGACTGGGCAGTTAACATACAGGGTTACAGTCTGTTTAGAAGACTTAGGATCGTCAAAACCGGAGAGAGGGAGGGGTCTGCCTTTATGTAAAGTCCTGTCTAAAGCCCACACTCCGGGAAGATATAAGTGAGGGACATGAACATGTGGAGTCACTGTGGGTAGAAATACATGGAGGCAAAAATAATAATAAAATACTAATAGGAGTTTATTATAAACCACCTAATATACCAGATTCAACAGAAAATCTACTTCTTTTTTTTGTCAAATATATTTTTATTATTTTACAATAAAGTAATACAAACAAGATACAAATGTGTACATCTTCTTTTTGTGTTGCATAGAAGGTAAATGGTACATTATACAATTGTGATCCCCATGAGGATCAATGAAGAGCCGAGTGGGGTGACATCACCACACCTACATCCTCAGAAAACTAACATAGTAAAGGCTACTTAGTCAAATGGCAGACAAAAGTATTAAGAAGTTAATAAGAGTGGCAAGCAGAAACTGATAGGCGTACCCTTACCTATGTAAATAGAGCAAACGAAAAAGACAAAATCAGTACCGCTAAAGGCAGTATATGATATACAAATAGTAGCATACTATTATGGACCTGGAACGCGCGGGAGGGGGGTCCCTATGATCCTCAACTTCTGGCTTTCCTATTTAAGTGTTGGTCAGATATGGTTGAAGGTCACCTTTCGTTGCAAAATTAAGCCATGTTGTCCATGTTCTCTTGAAGCCTGCATGGGACCATGGGGAGGTGGCACTTAATTCTTCGAGTCTCGCCACTCCAATATAAGGGAATCATGGCTTTAGAAGTAAGGACCAATTGTTTCCATAAGGGAGCGTTAAAGCTAGTTTGGGTAGGAGGTATAATGTTCAAAAATAGAGCTTTGGTTGTTAAAGCCGGAGACCCCGGGCACACCTTGCGAATAATCTCCTCTACAGACTTCCAATAGGCCGTAATGAGGCTAACTTTTCCAACCAAGAAATATCCTTGCAAAAGTTCCCTTTATTGGGGAGAGCTGAAAAGCTTGTGAGCAGATGGGAATAAGTAAGAATATCGAAGTGGGTACAGGGCATCTTTTCCTGCAAGAGAGAAAATTTAGCAAATGTACCTTCCACCAGAACGTCGCCCAATAGATTTTTGTTAAGCGCTTTCTGGGTTGCAAACCACATTTTGTTATACGGGGTAGAAAGACCTAGAAAGTCTCCTAGTTTAATAATGGGAGACGGATGAGGACTAAGGTCAGGGGCCTGTGGCAATCTCTTCCAGAACATAAGAGGGGCCTTTGTCAGGTTGGAGATATTAGTAGGGACACGTTCACCAAGGTATGTCCAGATCAGTGCCTGAGTTAATGAGAATCCCGCTACTGTCACAGACATTCCTGCGACAGGTATCAGGAGGTCTGTCAGATTGGCAACCCGTGGGTTAAACTGACAGGTTCTCCTTTGGTTGTTTTGTTTCTGGCATTCACCACACCCTCCCCCCTTCAGGTGTAGGTGTTTTATCAATTATCTTTGTCTATTAGTGTTGCTTCTCCCACCATGCTGTGCGGTTTATACTTTCTGTGGAGTCTGTGGTTTGCTGGTGTGTGTTTCTCTGTGGAGATCCCATTGCTGCCATTATCTTCAGGAAAGTTAAGTGTCTTCTTTCCCTTTCCTTTATTTGTGTATATCTTCCCTGTGTTTTGGTGTTTGGGCCTGAGGGGAGACTACTGTTCGTCCAGGTTGGTGGAGGAACAATTTGTCTCATTCCAGTCACTGGCTTCAGGGTCCTTCAGGGACAGTTAGGGTCCCAGGTTTCCAGCGTATGAACTCGCCTACCTTCTAGGCCTGTTCATACTGTTAGTAAGCCAGGACTGGAGTCTGAGTGACTGTGATGAGGGGACATCCTCTGCGTTTGGAGGAAAGAAGGTTTGCACATAAACGTAGAAGAGGATTATTTGCGGTAAGAGCAGTAAGTCTATGGAACTCTCTGCCTGAGGAGGTGGTGATGGGAAGTTCACTAAAAGAGTTCAAGAGGGGCCTGGATGAATTTCTAGAGTTTAATAATATTACAGATTATAGTTATTACAGATGGGTCGTTGATCCAGGGAGTTATTCTGATTGCCTGATTGGAGTCGGGAAGGAATTTTTTTTACTTAAAGTGAGGTACATTGGCTTCTACCTCACAGGTTTTTTTTGCCTTTTTCTGGATTAATTTGCAGGATAACAGGCTGAACTGGATGGACAGATGTCTTTTTTCAGCCTTTATAAACAATGTTACAATGTTAGGGTTTCAATAGGAGGTGACCATCTGCCTTCACTAGTTCCAGGCCTAATCCCATTTCCTTCCCCCCCTCTTCCTCCTGTGCTTGGTGTGGAATATCCCCCCACACCAGAGCGTGACAGCTACCTCTGCCTCAATTGGCACATAAGTTTTGGTGGGAGATTGCTTGTGCCAGTCCAGTACCCTATAGAGTTGTATGGCACCTTTTCATTTCTCAAGGTCTGGGAGACCAACTCCACCTTTATCTTTTGGGTTGGTTAACGTGCTATATGCTATACGACAGAGGCTTTTGTTCCATACGTAGGAACATGCTACGAATTTTTTGAAAAAAGGAACGAGGCAGAAATATTGGAAGAACCTGTAGCATGTACAAGAGTTTAGGGACAATTAGCATTTTCAATAAATGTACTCTTCCCAGCCACGATATGTACGGGATCTTCCATGATTTCATGGTCTCATCTATCAAACTCATTAGGGGTGTATAATTCAGAGAGAACCAGTTATCAGGGAAAGGAGAAAGTTGTATCCCCAAGTAAGGTATAGATGTTGAGGACCAGGCAAATGGAGACTTTGTCTTAGCTTCCTCTACAACCCTAGATAGGCATGTGATATTTAAGGCTTGAGATTTGGAAGGGTTGATTTTAAAATTGGAGAGGGTCTGAAAGGTTTCAAATAGATCTGAAAGTATTGGGAAAGCAATATGCGGGTTGGATGTTAAGACAAGCTAATCATCTGCAAAAGCTGCAGTCAGATGTGTTTTCCCTCCTACTTTAATACCCTTGATGTCTGGGTGCTGCCTTATATGCTGGGTTAGGGTTTCCATGGTCAGGACAAACAGAAGCGGAGATAGAGGGCAGCCCTGTCTCGTCCCGTTATGTATACGGAGAAAATCTACTTCTTAATGAAATAGACGAGACGGCAAATCATAATGAGGTCGTTATTATGGGGGACTTCAAATACCCAGATATAGACTGGGAAACTGAAACCTGTATATCTCATAAAGGAAATAACCAAAGACAATTACCTTTCCCAACTAGTTCATGACCCGACTAGAGGGACAGCCATACTGGACTTAGTATTAACCAATATACCTGACAGAACAACAGATGTGCATGTTGGGGGACACCTTGGAAATAGTGACCATAAAGTAATAACCTTCAAATTGTCATTCAAAAGAGTGTTTCTTCAGAGAGGAAGAAAAATACCAAACTTCAAAAAAGCAAAATTTAGCCAACTAAGAGAGGCCATAGGCCTAACTAACTGGAACAAAATCCTCAAAAATAAAAATACAGCCACAAAATGGGATATTTTTAAAAGCATCCTAATATCTAATTGTGAGAGGTACATACCTTATGGGAATAAAAGGTTAAGAAACAAGAAAAAAACAATGTGGATAAATAGAACTGTAAAGAAAGCAATAAATGACAAAAAGAAAGCATTTAAATCACTAAAACAGGAGGGTGGGCAGGAAGCATTGAAAAACTATAAGGAAAAATTGAATATGTAAAAGACAAATAAAAGCAGCCAAACTAGAGACCGAGAGATTAATCGCAAAACTAATTCATAAAAACTAACCCTAAAATGTTCTTCAATTATATAAAAAGTATCAATCTGAAGGTGTCGGCCCCTTACAGAGTAATGAGAGGGGAGTTGCAGAGAGCGATAAGGAGAAAGCAAAGCTATTTAATATTATTTTCTCCACTGTATTCACTGTGAAAATAAACTGTCAGATGAAATGCAGAATATAAAAGTAAATTCCCCATTAAAAGTGCCCTGTCTGACCCAGGAAGAAATACAGTGGCGCCTTATAAAGATTAAAATAGACAAATCGCCAGGACCAGATGGCATACACCCCTGTATCCTAAGAGAATTAAGTAATGTTATAGCCAGACCCTTATTTCTGATATTTAACGACTCTATACTGACAGGAAGTGTTCCTGTCAAGGTTGGGGTACACAGAAAAGGGGGATGTGATTCCTGAGCTCTCCCCAACCCCTGTCCCTGCCTAATTGCCTCCGTGTCCTAGGCGACACGGTGACAACCACGAGGACTGCAATTACACTGACTAAGGTGCAGGGAAAAGGGACAACAAACAGAGACGAACAACACACTGAAGAATAGTCAACTAGCCGCGTCAGAAAACCAGAGATAACGTAAGTACAAAATCGGAAGACGGTAGAGTAGTCAGGTACGAGCCAAGGGTCAAATATAAGCAGTCAGAATACACACGATACAAACGCACAAGCAGGTATAGCAAGGATTTGCAAAAACCGGCAAAGACCAGAGAAGAAGGCAGGTATTTATGCAGGAAGATATCCCACCCCCAGGTTCTGAATGGACCAGATTCTGAGAAGCCACTCAGCCCAGCACCTGAGTGTTAACCCTATGTAGACAAACAAAAACATGAAGATGGGCGTTGGCTCCAAAACAACTCCCCAGTGTGAACATGGTTAAAGGCAAGGCATAGGCACTAAACAGAAACATACAAAACTCAGAATTACCAAGCAAAAATAGAAAACCTATGTTCTCCGGTGACCAGACCTGACAGTTCCACAGGATTGGCGCATAGCAAATGTGGTGCCAATATTCAAAAAGGGTCCAAAAACAGAGCCTAGAAACTATAGGCCGGTAAGTTTAACATCTGTCGTGGGTAAACTGTTTGAAGGTTTTCTAAGAGATGCTATCTCAATGAAAATGAGCAAATAACTCCATGAGGGATCGGTCATGTCAAACTAATTTAATTAGTTTCTATGAGCAGGTAAGTTCTAGACTTGACCGCGGCGAATCAATGGATGCCGTATATCTGGACTTCTCCAAAGCATTTGACACTGTACCTCATAAAAGGTTAGAATATAAAATGAGAATGCTTGGACTGGGAGAAAATGTCTGTATGTGGGTAAGTAACTGGATCAGTGATAGAAAACTGAGGGTCGTTATTAACGGTACATACTCAGATTGGGTCACTGTCACTAGTGGGGTACCACAGGGGTCAGTATTGAGCCCTATTCTCTTCGATATATTTATTAATGATCTGGTAGAAGGCTTGCATGGTAAAAGATCAATTTTTGCAGATGACACTAAACTGTGTAAAGTAATTAACACAGAAGAGGACAGTACACTGCTACAGATGGATCTGGGTAGATTGGAGGCTTGGGCAGAGAAGTGGCAGATGAGGTTTAACACTGACAAATGTAAGGTTATGCACATAGGAAAGAATAATGCAAGTCACCAGTATATGCTAAATGGTAAAACACTGGGTAACACTGACATGGAAAAGGACCTAGGAATTTTAGTGAACAGCAAACTAAGCTGTAGAAACCATTGTCAGACAGCTGCTGCCAAGGCCAATAAGATAATGGGTTGCATCAAAAGAGGCATAGATGCCCGTGATGAGAACATAGTCCTGCCACTTTACAAATCACTAGTTAGACCACATGTGGATTACTGTGTACAGTTCTGGGCTCCTTTGAACAAGGCAGACATAGCAGAGCTGGAGAGGATTCAAAGGAGGGCAACTAAAGTAATAACTAGAATGGGTGGACTACAGTACCCAGAAAGATTATCAACATTAGGGTTATTCACTTTATTTGTGGGAATAAAGTCTTTCCTAAACAATGTCCCTAGTTCCTGCAACGTCTCTCCCTTCACTAAGTTCTCTGTAAAATGGCAGAGACCTAGCATGAGGAGGCTTTTTATAGGGCTGTGTCATTACAGGGGCTTGCTATCTGCTGATTGGCTGTCTCGGGCTTCTTACTTTCACTTTGTAACATGTGCAGCAGCCATTTTAGAAAAAATAAATGTGACATTTATTTGTGGTATATATCTCTTTCGTCAGGATCTCCAATGATACAGAGTTATAAACTGTATGGTGTTTGTGAGGTGATGCAATAAGCCATACATAATAAAGAAATCAAAAATATCATGTTTGTTTTTATATTTTTAGCAGATTTAGAAAAAAAGTAAGAATTCAACATAAGTAGAGCTATAGAGTTAAAGAGCTATAGAGCAAATTTGTACCTTTGAAACTAGCTTACTTGTTGCATGTGCGATTGGCAGCAGAAGGCATCTGACAGATGTCCTTTAATTAGAGTTGAGCGAAGATTTGCAAAATTCGATTCGGCTGCTTTACTGCTACAAATTACTTTGTCACTAAGTAATTCGCCAGCCGCCACCATCTTGCATGAAGGCCTATCGTAAAATCTCGTGCAGCCCGAGATTATATCATCACGCCGGGCGGTGTGGTGACGTCATACATCATTGCGCACAGGATTTCAGCCAAGATCTTTAAGCAAGATGGTAGCGGGCGGCCCATCACAGGCAAATAGAGCAGGTAGGTATTTTTCAGGTTTTTTTTTTTTTACTCTATTTCAGGTTAAATCGATTCGATACTGTGAAGCACGAGGAAATTCAGCTTTGCTGCGAATTGAGTTTATCCTGAAATTCAGATCTGATCGCTCATCCCTACGTTTAGTGTACAGAAAATAATTTTGAAAATACTGAAATGTCATCATATACACTATGTTCATGGTAAGTTTCAATAATATACTGTATATGTTAACAATATAGATAGATTGTAAGCTCTTGTGAGCAGGGTCTTCACTTGCTTGTGTAATGTCTGAATTTGTTTGTACATGTACCCTCTTATTTGTAAAGCAGGGCAGAATATGTTGGTGATTTATAAATAAAGAATAATATATGTTCTATGTAGACAGCAAGTTTCTTTGTATGAAACTGAATTGGTATGGAAAATGAAAAATGAAAATGAAAAAAATAACATAACAATTCACTGCTTCTCCGATTGCTTGCTTAATAAGGGGAGTGAGACACTTCCAAAAGGGGACAGTAATATAAATATGTAGTGGTTGTATCCCAGAGCTTGTTTTTAAGAAATATACGGTACAACGTCACTATTAGAACATCCTAGCCCTAAGAACTCATGCATATGGCAGAGCCTTCTGCACAGAGCCTGTATGGCAGTACACATTGCCTTTACAGCTCCTTTAGCAGACATACTATTCAGTTTTTAATATTTATCTGCCGGATCAGTTATTGTAGGGATGATCTGAACTTGTTTTCTTTACTTTGTCCTTGAAGCTGATTTCAGCCTGAGTAGTTAAGGGGAATGGGGATCTAAGATCTATATGGGAAGATTTTCGTGTGAACAATTTGCAGGGCAGGCTGCATCTTCAGTGTCTCATATGTATCATTGTGTATAATAGTGACTGATGCCCCAGTGCCAATGTAAATGCAACGTCCATACTACATACAGTGGTAGTAACACTCGGAGACTAGGGATGTCACGATCAATACTAAGTAAATTATCACGATACTTGATAACAAATCGATACAACTAAAAAAAATACAAAAATAGAAAATCGTTTATTGAATTGAACACCAAAATCAAAATCAGATTGTCAAAGAATGTAACATTGCCAAAAAGTAGCTGTCACCTCTCCTGATATACATGTCTGTTTTAGCAAATAATTGTATTCCCCATGTTCTAACAGTTTGGGAGTATCTATTCTATTTCTTATGACTTATGATATGTTGTGCCATTCCTTTATTATTCCTGCTAGAAGTTTTTAAATAAAAGTACATTAGCTGGATATTACCAGTGTGCCACTCACTCCCTGTACAGTCTGACATGATCCAATACATCTTCTTCCTTCTTGTTCTTTTCCCAGCAATCGTTTACAAAAAAAATGTCACTGAGCGCCATTTTTACATGATTTATCCTAAACAAATTGCCAAAACTTCGGATTCATGTGACAGACAAATTTTGATTCGTTTGGAATCGATTCACTGATCTCTAGTCTCAATGTAAGCCAATAGTCGACAGTCAGAGAAAGGTATCCATCCCTGCACCATATTTATCATCCAGTGTGAGCCCTTGTGATAAACATGGTGCGGGTTTGGAAAGCCTGTCTAAGCTAACGCTATCTATAAGTAAATCTGGGGTAGTGTGAAAGCAGCCTAAATATCTGTCTAATCCTTTAAGGTGAGAGTGTTTTCTTTAAATATGTTTCACAATTCATTTCATACTACTCTATGATATGTTGTGCCAAGGGCATAACTACCATAGCGGCAGACCATGTGACTGCTATGGGGCCAGTCTTAGTTGAGATTATCTCCTCTTCTACTAGAGGTGAAAATTTGGTCAGGACTCTACCCTGAAAAATGGCCCAAGGGTCATTGAAAGGGGTTGACTCCTGTGTGGGGGGCCTGGTTTAATCCTTGCTATGGGACCCTTACTTAGTACGCCACTGCATTTTGCCTTAAGTTTTCTCATTCATTAACGTTAAATTAAACATTTTTAATGATCACTTCTTGATAGACCCTGATCTGGATGTGTGAAAACTTTTATAATTCTAAAATACATAATTCTCCTAATATGACTTTCTTTCAAGTGAATTCTAAACCTTAAAACACTATTGTGTTTTTTTGTTTTGTTTCTTTGTTTTTCTCGAAACAACTCCTATATTATTAGCTCTCTGGCCAAGGTCAGAGGGTGACTAGTATGTTTTTATATGTGTATCATTGATTTATTTCCTCTTGGTTTTCAATGTCTGTCAGCAAGTCAATCAAAACCGAGTATCAATAGGGGTAAAAGGGGGCTTGAAGTTATTATTTTGATATTTCAACCTAAAGTAATGTCCATGCTAGCAGATTTATATGCAGTACTGTATGTCTTTTCATTAATGCAAAATGATGCCCTTCTGTCCAAAGAAATGAACATGATTCATTAACAAATACCACCAATGTAAGTGCACCTAGATTTTGACATAACTGCACCCAAAAGTGATGCAATTTGTGACATCTAGAGATACATTTTCTGTGCCAAGTCTGAAAAAGGATTGTGATTTAAAAGAAAAACGTGTAACCTAGCGGGAAAGGGGTGTGGCCTAAGATGTTAATAATTGTGCAACAATTCTGACATAAAACTCTGTCTCAAAGTAAGCCAACCAATAATTGGTATACAGCAGGGATGCTCAACCTGCGGCCCTCCAGCTGTTGCAAAACTACAACTCTGAGCATGCCCAAATAGCTGTAGGCTGTCCTGGTATACTAGGAGTTGTAGTTTTCCAACAGCTGGAGGGCCACAGGTTGAGCATGCCTGGTACACAGTGTAGCTATAGAAAAGTGTCTATCCCTGCACCATCTTTATCACCCAGACTGAGCCACTGTGAGAAATCTGGTACAAATCTACATAGCCTGTGTACGTTTAAACTGATTTTCCATTTTTGTATTGTTGTTTTTCATTCCCTGCCTTCCCAGAACCATAACCTTTTTAATTTTCCATTTTCCATTCACATAGTTGTATGGAGACTTGTTTTTTGTATGACAAATTGTACCTTTTAATGACCCCATTTAATATTGCATACCATGTGGAGGGAAGTTGGAAAAAAATCAATATTGGTTGGAATTGTTAAAAAAAAAAGCCACAGTTTTATGGGGTTTTTTATAGAGTTCCCTATGCAGTAAAACTGACCTGTGCCCCTCATTCTCTGGATCTGTAAGATTACAATGATACCACATTTATATAGTTTTTTCTGTCTAAATACTGTAAAAAGAATGAAAAAAACTTTGGAAAAAATATTTTTTTCTTTTCTTCAGAATATAAGATTCAGTATATTCCAGTACAGTGCAGCCACTTGTAGGCCAGCATTGAAATATATTAGTAATAGGCATGGAAGCCTTGAACAGGATGGATCGCCTTCCCCCATCTCAACCAGGGGAAGGGGGCCCAGGATGGGAAGTGTGCGGCTTTAGTTTTAGCACTTTCACATGCCGTGGTCACATCTCTAAAGACCAGATTTTCACCGTACATGTATGGCACAGGTCTGGAAGGGGTTAATCTATCCCACTGTGCCAAAAAGGCCAGTATGGATACAAATTTATTCCAAAACATACATTTTTTGGATTTGAGTTTAACGAAACGTTAATTTCAACAAAGACTTTTTATTCCATAGCAATTTATTACTCATGTTTGAAAAAGTCAAATACGAAGAATAAGAGTTTAGGCTGAAATTATTTTATAAGTGGACAGTCCCTATACAATCATAAGTTAGTCTTCTGCAATCTAGTCATTAAGCATAAAACAGCATAAAGTTTTTATAGGAAAACTAAAGTATTCACATATAATTAGAAAATAAGCAGATAAGCAGATGTACCTTTTAGACACCCAGAAGATTGTGATTAAAATCTGTATTGATTTAAATAAATGTGTAAATGTATCTGTAATAAGATCCCTTGTGTGGTGTAAATTGCTATGTCAAGCAATTATTCTCTAGGTCTGCACTTAATCTCAAAGACAAAGAAAGTTTTATGTGTAGTGACAAGCAGCTAATTAATATTGCAATCCCATAACAAGTAGGGGCATGCTAAAGAAATCTGTGTTTGCGTGATGAAAATACCTGTTGCGTCACAAATCTCCATAGTGCTCCTTTAAAATTTTATAATTAATCTCTGGAGTAAAGAGTGCAAAAAGAAGGGTTAATTACCTCACAATTATCAAGCGATAACCAGCAAATTCATCATTAACATTTTAATTTTCATCCTCCACTTAACTCGCCTTAACTATGCAAATTGTAACAGAAAATCTTAATTAAATTAGCAACAGCGGAGATGGCAGTTTGTTTCACAGAATTCCTTTAAACAAGTAATATATATGAAATGTTTCCACTTAAATATACAGTTATTTGTTAGTATATTTTATTAAGATTTAAAAAAATAAAATGTTATTAATCGGGCTATAGAAATATGTAGCACTTGGCATATATTTCTTCATAATAGGGTCCATGCACTTGACGTTACCAGGTTAGCTGACCCTGTACAGCAGAAGAAGGGGTCCCAACGGGTAAGTATTTTAGGCCAGTAGATACTGTATGCACTTGATGCGACATGCAACAATATAGCATTCAAGATTCTTAACCCCTTAGTGACCACCCATACGCCTTTTTACGGCGGTCACTAAGGGGCCTTAGATGAATCTAGAAACTATAGAAACTGATAAGAATAGCGTTTTGCATTTTTCCAGTGCGCACCCCCCCCCCTTTCTTAAGAAGAGCTATTCCCAAGGCACAGTTTCAGAGAGTTAAACATTTAATCTCTGATCCATCAGTTCGTAATGACAGATTAAAAGAAATGAAAGAACGGTTCTTGGAGAGGGGTTACCCTGGGAGACTTTTGGATGAAGCAATTGTGGAACAATCCACTCCCACTGACAGGCGGAGCTCTGAAGCACGTATTGCTTTTGTCAGAAAATTGCACCCTTTGAATATACATATCGATAGGGTCATTAAACAGAATTGGCATATTTTGGGAAAGGCCTATCCAGGAGTGGGTGAATTTCATGTATCTCTCCTAATATGTAACAAAAGAAACCCGAATTTATGGGATAAATTGGTCCGGGCTGATGTTGGTCCATCACCTGAGAGGTTATGTTAGAACACACTGATACCCAGGAAAAATGGCACGTTTCCGTGCTTATATTGTAGCCAATGCTTACATGTCATCAAAGGATCTGAGTTCCGCCACCCACATACAGGTAAGCCGTATGCTATCAAGGGATATTACACGTGTGATACAATTAACGTTATTTACTTGATAAAATGTCCCTGCGGCTTACTGTATGTGGGTGAAACCATACAGGCAATCAAGGACAGAATATGTAAGCACAAGTCCACGATCTGGACTGAAAACCTTTTACTGCCCATCCCATTTCATTTTCATGAGAAGAAATATTGTATCTCCCAATAAGGCTAGTTTCACACGAACGTTGTGTTTTGCGGTCTGCAAATAAAAGGATGACGTCTGTATGGCCTAGATGGATAGCCTCACCAATTGCAATGTGCAATATGACATTACAGTTTAAAGTGAACTACTGTTAGTGGGACGCTGCACACGGAGCGCGGGCCCGGCTCTCACATGAGAGCCGCGGCCCTGCTCTAACAGCCCAGACCAGCAGGAGTAACGATCTGGTTTAACACTTTACATGCCGCGGGCAATGGCCCCGCTGCATGTAAAGTGCTGACAGAGGGAGCGGTCTCCCTCTGTCTCCTATCAGCACCCTGCAAATGCGATGCGGGTGCCGATGTGTGGGAAGGCTGGCAGGGGTCTGATGTAGGCCCCAAACCAGCCTTGAGTAATTACCAGCAGGCTGGTTAATGCATTGCATTTTAAAAGCAATCAAAACACTGTTGGTTATAGTCCCTTTGTGGGACTATTAAGTGGTAAAAAAAAAAAGTTTAAAAAAAATGTATTCAATAAAAAAAATCCCATAAAAACAAATTACGCTTTTTTTCCATTGAAAATATGCTTTTCAATGAAAAAAAATTACAAAAAAAAAATCTCCCCCACATGTTTGGTATTGCCACATCTGTAACGACCCGGACTACATAAATATCACAAAAATTATCCCCTAAGGTGAACGCAGAATTGCTAATTTATTCTTAGTTGCCACCGAAAAAAACGTAATAACAAGCGATCAAAAAGCGTCATTTACTAAAAAATGATAGAAATGAAAAATACAAGTCGTCCCGCAAAAATGAAGCCCTCACACAACTCCATAGAAAGAAAAATTAAAAAGTTATGGGTCTTGAGAATCGGCAATGCAAAAACATTTTTTTCTTTTAAAGAAAGGGTTTTATTGAAAAAAAGTAGTAAAACGCAAAAAAAACTATATGTAATTGGTATCACTGTAATCGTATTGACCCAGAGAATAAACATATTATGTAATTTATACCGAAAAATGAACGCCGTACAATTTCTAATATAAAAAGGCAGTGGCAGTATTGCAGCTTTTCCCATCTCCCTCCCAGAAAAAGTTAATAAAAGTTAATCAGAAAGTTATGTGTACCCCAAAATGGCACCATTAAAAACTACAACTTGTCCCGCAAAAACCAAGCCCTCATACAGCTATATAGACGGAAAAATGAAAAAGTTATAGCTCTTGGAACGCAACACTGAAAAAAGAAAAAAAAAACGCTTGGTCAGTAAGGCCCAAAACAGGCTGGTCACTAAGGGGTTAAAGCATTCTGAGAAAAAAATTTCACTATGTCCCGGTGTAAAATCACATGTGCACTGATGTACAGTATGGAGCCAGGTAATGGTTGCAGTCAGTGTTCATGAGAACTTAGGCTCATGAATCTTTAAAATATTAGCATCATACTTAACTCTTTATACATGAGCAGACTGCAGATGTGAAGTTTAGAATCCTATCGTATTTTTTATGGATCTTTTTGTTGCCATTTTCAGCAATGTATTTTCCTCCTTGCAAGCAATTTAAGGATATGAGTACTCACATCTATTCATACAGATTACATTTTTAAGTCTGCATTGCACTGCATCTATCTATAGGGAATATCGCCACCTCCCTACACACATACAGTGGCAGGTGGAGACATTGTTTAAAATTCTTTTTACCAATTTATATAGCATCAACATATTTTGCAGTTATGTACATTGGAAGAGGCCAATGATGGCAACCTATCAGTATGTTTTTCAGATGTGACAGGAAATCGGAGCACCAGGAAGAAATCCATGTAAGCATAGAGAGAACATACTGTATAAACCCCATGCAGATGTTGCCGTTGGTTGTATTCAAACCCAGTTTTTCAGTGCTGCATGACAACAGTACTAACTAGTGATGAGTGACTCGAAGTTGATTTTCAGGATAAATTAGATTTGCTGCAAAGCTGAATTTCTTTCATTCCAGACCTTCAAGGAAGATAGAGGCGGCTGGCGATTGCAGCTCCCTGTCATTGCACCCACTACTTAAAAAGAAATGCACTTCATGATGAAGTAATTAATCACAAAGAAGATTTTTTTATAAAATTCGGTGAAGCAACCAAATCAAATTTTTTAATACTTCGCTCATTTCTAGTACTAATCTTTGAGTCACCATGCATTCAAATACAGAGCCATCAATTGCATAACATTATCATATTATTGGGCTCTGTATAGCTGAAAATTTGTATGGAGCTGTAATACATACTGTGCATACAATATAACAAATATGCTGAATATGCAAAAAATATAACTTATAACTGTATATGCATTTAATAGGATAAGGCAGGTAGCATTTACATAGTAACATAGTAACATAGTTTACAAGGCCGAAAAAAGACATCTGTCCATCCAGTTCGGCCTGTTTTCCCATAAGTTGATCCAGAGGAAAGCAAAAAACCCCTGTGAGGTAGAAGCCAATTTTCCCCGCTTTAGGGAAAAAAATTCCTTCCCGACTCCAATCAGGCAATCAGAATTACTCCCTGGATCAACGACCCCTCTCTAGTAACTATAACCTGTAATATTATTACCCTCCAGAAATACATCCAGGCCTCTCTTGAACTCTTTTAGTGAACTTACCATCACCACCTCCTCAGGCAGAGAGTTCCATAGTCTCACTGCTCTTACCGTAAAGAATCCTCTTCTATGTTTGTGTACAAACCTTCTTTCCTCCAGACGCAGAGGATGTCCCCTCGTCACAGTCACAGTCCTGGGGATAAATAGATGATGGGAGAGATCTCTGTACTGACCCCTGATATATTTATACATAGTTATTAGATCTCCCCTCAGTCGTCTTTTTTCTAAAGTGAATAACCCTAATGGAATTTTGTTCCATGAAAAATGTACAGCTCCAATAAAAGTTCTAAAATAACAACAGAATGTATACTTCCCCCATTACATCCCTGCCTCTTTCAGTACTAAGCTCTGGTCCTTCCTGCTGCTTTGTTTTCCTGGCTACAGCGGTGACCTGCACACAGGACATTACTGCAACAAATCACTGGCCTTAGCAGTGATGTCCCATGTACTGCTTAGGTCAGTGGTTGGTTGTATGATGATCTCTGTACAAAGAATGTCACTGCTGCAGCGAGAAGGATAATGTCAGTGTCGGGGAGGACCAGAGTGCAGTGCTGAAGGAACTTGGGGAGAAAATGGGTGAGCATGGATTATTTTGTTATTTTATACTGTTTACAGGGGCTGTAAGTTTTTATTTACCCCAGACAACCCCTTTAAGGTAAAAGATCATTAAAATACATAACAATGACATTTTATCTGAGCTAATGGAATAGTCAGTAGTTAAAATGCATTTGAAAAAAACTTTCACTTTTTTACATTTTATTTTGTTGCGGCCTTGTGCTAAAATTTAAAAAAAAAATTCAAAATTTTCACCATAATTCTGAACTCAATACCCCATAATGACAAACGGAGCAGGTGCATTGAACTCGCTCCATACATGGTGGGTGCAGGCCGTATCATACAGAAGACATGGGGCCGCAATAATGGTGAATGGTGATAAGGGTCAGTAGGGCAACGGGTCAAAAGATCCCAGGTTCTAGCCCCCTAAGGGGCTTAAAAGTTGAATTGTACAGATGTAGCAGCGCTAGCGATCACTGTTTTCGCATAGCGTTGCTAACAAATTGCGACTTCTCCTCTTTCACTCCTTTCACTCGCAGTAAAAGTACGCTAATTAGGTGAATTCGTACGCGTTAGTGTACAATGCAGAGCATTAGCATAAAAATTTGTACGCATTAGCATACAATGTGTAGCATTAGCGTACAAATCATCAGATGCGTACTCTATTTACGATATTGTTCTGCACTCACGCGATTCTCCTGTGATCGCTAGCGCTGCTACATCTGTAGTTTGTTTTCAGTTTAACCCCACAAAGATTTTTAATAGTTTTCCTTTATACCAGTTTTGATAAATCTGCCCCATTATGTTTGAAATCTTTTTTGAAGGGGAAAAACTAAAATATTACACTGACATAAGTATTCAGACCCGTTACCTACCAGTTTGTTGAAGCAACTTTGTCAGTGATTACAGCCTCTAGTCTTCTAGGGTATGATGCCAGAAGGTTTTTATACCTGGATTTGGAGATTGTCTGCCATTCTTCTCTGTAGATCCTCTCAAGCTCTGTCAGGTTGGATGGGGACTATAAGTGGACAGCCATTGTCAGGTCTCTCCAGAGATGTTCGATTGGGTTCAAGTCAGGGCTCTGACTGGCCCACTCAAGGACATTCACATAGTTGTCCTTAAGCCACTTCTGTGTTGTGATTATGACCATTGCCTTGTTGGAAGGCAAACCTTCAGCCCAGTCTGAGGTCCAGACAGGGCCGGTTTTAGCTAAAATGTGGCCCTGGGCGAAATTAAAAGCGGGGCCCCAAATTCTGAAGTACTGTATTAACAGTCAGATTTATTCACTTGACGCAAGGGGGGAAGTCACCACTATGGCCGACGATTGGTTGCAGGTGGTGTCAAAATGGATGATGACATCCAGGGACCTGAGCAGAGGTTAGAGAGCACCGGAGCCGAGAGCCAGTGTCAGGAAGCAGGTATGGCCAAGTTCACACTTGAGTTATTTGGTGAGTTATTTCCATCAGTTATTGTGAGCCCAAACCAGTAGTGAGGCCTCCTCAGAGATAAGGTATAATGGAAAGATTTCCTCCTGTTTAGGAACACATTAACTGATGGAAATAACTGAAGTGTGAACTCAGCCTAAGGGTTCATGCAGATGGCCGTTGCTTGTCTGCAATATATGGGCATCGGCCATGTGCTCACCATATCACAGATGCGGACCCTTTCGCTTGAATAGATCCATAGTCCAGAAGGAGCAGTGTGGAATGGAGGCACAGAACCCCACAGAAGCACTATGGAGTACTTCCGTGGGGTTCCTCTCTGTGCCTCCGCACCGCAGAAAAATAGAACATGTTCTATTTTTTTGCAGTGTGGACGGATCACGGACCCATACAAGTTAAATGCGGCAACCGTACGGATGGTGCCCATGCATTGGGGACCGCAAATTGCACATGTTTGTGTGCATGAGCCCTAAGTGTGCTTCACTTGCCTAACTCTGAAATAATCAGAAAACACCTGAAAATAGTCACTGTTACCAGTGCTCTGTATATAGACAGCAGGGACATGTAGATCATTTGTTCTCTGCATTCAAAGTAAAAAAGTAAATAATAGAAAGAAATATGTAAAAAAAATGCCACACTACTTCCAATGCAACGTTTCAGTCCTTTTACTGGGAATTTTCTCACACAGTATTTTTACTGTCCTGGTAAGACAACTGAAACGTTGCATTGAACAACTTTTGGGAGCAGTGTTGAATTTTCTTTTCTAGATAGATAAATTATAGATAATAGATAGATATGAGATAGATATATAGATAGATAGATAGATAGATAGATATGAGATAGATAGATAGATAGATAGACAGATAGATACATTATATACAGTGGGGGAGGGGGGTGTAGAGAACAGGTCCTGTACATTGTCTGCAGGCTGCCTCCCCTCCTGCACCTATCAGAGTAAATCTGCCAACAAGCAGCCCATGTAATTTACTGCAGCACAGAGAGGAGAGAGGGGCCATCGGCAGATTTTTCAGGTTATAAGGGGGGGGACTTCTGAACTCACCAGTAAACCTCTGGAGCAGGAGTCCATTACATTCCCAGTGCAGGGCCTCCGGTGAGAGAGAGAGGAAGGGGGCGGGGCCAAGCTCTGCCTGACTGCTGTGGAGCCGGTGCTATGGATACAGCACCCAGCTCCTCACTACAGCAATAAGGACCCTGCGGGTGTGAGACCAGAGGCCAGCACTCCTAGTTCTGATGTCTGTGCTCTTCTCAGGTGTGGCCACCAGCTCTTTAACACATATGTCTGGGCAGCTCAGCAGGGGGCCCCTTAGAGGATCGGGGCCCTAGGCAATTGCCCTGTTTGCCCGCCCCAACGCTGTCCCTGGGTCCAGAGTACACCGAATCAGATTTTCACTAAGTATGTCTCTGTACTTTGCTCCATTAAGCTTTGCCTTAAACTCAGACCAGTCTCCATGCTCAAGCCAATAAAAAACAACCCCACAGCACGATACTGCCACCATCATGCGTCACTGCAGGGATGGTATTGGAATGATGGTTAGCAGTGCCTGGTTTCCTCCAGACATGACCTGTAACAGCAGCGGCTGTGCGCCGCTGTTCTCCTGATAACCGCTGCGGTCCTGGGCACCATATTCGGTGGTGAGCTGCTGCCTGTGCTTCCCATTCACCGCTGCAGTCCTGGGCTCTGTCCTTGCAGATACTGTTTGTTCTGGGATCCACTCCACAGTTTCCTTTTGCCCTGGCCAAAGCATGCTTGCTGCTTCTTCCCTGCAGCTCTTCCTTAAAGGGAACCTGTCATCTCCGAAACACCCCCTGAACTAGAGTAAGCGGTGTATAGTGTAAGTGATGCTGAATCCGACTATGTAAGTTTTATCTTCATACTCACTTCCATTCTGACGCTGTGCTCCCGCAAACCAGCAGTAAAATGCACTCACTGGACTCTTCTTTCAGTCCTCTACATTATGTGAGTGAGCACTGGAGTCCAGTGAGTGCATTTTACTGCTGGTTTGTCAGAGCACAGCGTCAGAATGCAAGTGAGTACGAAGATAAAAATTATAACAAAACCTGTGTAATTACTAATTAGCTCTTTCTATATATGCAGTGCTGCCTCTTTCACTTCATGCCTGAGCAAATAAGGTTCCTAGCATTATAACTCTTTGCTAAGCTGTTCTCTGCTGTCTACCTATATACCATCTTTGCCAGTTTACTGTGGACCTGTTTCAAGGATTTGCACAAACTCGACCTGACCTAGGCCTGTTACTGACTATGTGTTTTGCCTGTTCCTTTGGTGCCTTGCACCGATGTCTCTGATATTTTGAGTCAGCTGTCAACCACACTGGGAATACTCCAGGAGGTAGTGGTCTGGTGGTTAAAAACTGAATACCAGGGAGCCACCAGGATAACATCCTTAGGTTTATCCCAAAGTCATATTGGTTAGTTGAAACAGTGGTTCCATATCCACAGATGTTTCATCAGACCATAGAGTCTTGTTTCTCACAGTCTGAGAGTCCTTTAGGTACCTTATTTTACAAACACCAGCTGGACTTTCATGTGTCTTTTACTGAGAAGAGTTGTTTTTTTTCTTGCCACTCTGCCATAAATCCCAGACTGGTTGAGTGCTGCAGTAATATTTGACCATCTGGAAGTTTCTCCCATATGCACACAGTATCTTTGGGCTCAGCCAGAGTAACCATTGGGTTCTTGGTCACCAGCCTTTCTCCCTCAATAACTTAGTTTGCTGGGGTGGCCAGCTCTACTCAAACTTCTTCCAATTAAGAATTATGGGGAACACAGTGCTCTTATAAATTTTCAGTACAGCAGAATATGTTGTACCCTTCTCCAGATCCATGCCTCCACAGAAGCCTTTCTGTGAGCTCTACTGACAGTTGTTTCCACCTCATGGTCTGGTTTTTACTCTGATATGCATTGTCAGCTATAAGGTCTTATATAGGCAGGGGTATGTCCTTCCAAGTTATGTGCAATCAACAGAATTTACCACAAGTGTACCCCATCAGGGTATAGAAACATCTAAAAGATTATCAAGAGAAATGAAATGCCCCCAGAGCTAAATATCAAGTGTCATAGCAAAGGGTCTTAATTTTTAATGTTTTCCCTTTCTCATTATGGGATATTGAGTGCAAATTGGTGGGGGGAAACTTTATTTATATTTTTTTAGCACAACATAAAATGTGAAAAAAGTAAAAGGATCTGAATACTTTCCAAAGGCATTATATATATATTAGTTGTGTGTTCCACTATGAAAGTGACAATATGTTGAAAAACTGGCAATTTTTGACTAACACAATTCAAATAGACACTAATGACTATGCAACTTTACTCACCATTAACAAATTTGTTGTAAATCATGAACTTACCAGCATACTACATCAAGGAAGAAAGCTATTATTATTACTGTAGTTGCAGGGAATTATATTTGACTTATTTCTGACTGATGGATCTTCAAACTTTGTGGAAGTGGAAATTTTTGCCAGTTTTGTCATGCCTCACAGCACTCAATTTATGCAATTTTTAACTACTAAAAATGTGGTGAGACATAATTAAAATTGCAGTATATGCAACATACAGTAATATTTTACTTTCACCATAAAACTACCATTTTCTTTTGTGATGGTCATAAAAAAGTGGCAAAAATCATCATCTTGATGTTGGTAATGTTACTACATAAATTAGAGTTTAGCAGTAGATTTGATTCCTAAAATATGGAATAATGGGTTGAAATACACATTAATTAGTCTTAATGGACCTGTATTAAATGCATACATAATTGTCACATTAATTGCCTATTGGCATTTATAACTGTGCAATCACATATTAATCCGATCTTTCATTTTTAATTGAGGCATTGCATATTTATTAGAATAAATGTCTTAACTGTTTCAGATCCATAGGAAACTACATATAATATACACGAGAATATTGTAAGGCCTCATGAACACAATAGTATTTTAGATTCATGTCCAATGCACATTTTCAGATTTCACACCGATCCATTAATGTCTATGGGTCTGCAAAATATGGACAGCACCCAGATATCATTTGTGTATTGTCCGCATCCACATGTCCATTTCGAAAATTATAGACCGTGTCCTATTCTTGTCCTTTTTGTGAACAAGAATAACCATTTCTATAAATGGGACTGAGAGAAATGTGCATTACATTCAGAAGGTATTATTATTTTGCAGACCAATGGTTCGTAGAAAGCAAAACAGACGCAGTTGCATGCATGTAGCCTGATACGATACAGTACAATAAGCACGTGTGCATTGGAGCTCAAGGTAAGCACAAAATATACTTGATACCTAACTTCATGATAAAGAAAAACAGATGTTTTTGATCATCACTGTTATTATTACATAATGCAGTATTTATACATGCCTTGTTTTATAAATGCATAGAAAAATATATTTTTTTCCTGCGATTACAAAAATGCTGTAAAAACACTATACTTTTACTGGCAATTACTTAGGGAAATGGGCAGTAATTGAAAGAGAAAACTCAATATTTATTAAAATTTGCAAATCAAAAGGTTTTTTGCTCATCATTAAACATTAGGGTCCTTACACACATGCATTTGGTTCTTGTGCTTTTTGAGCTGTAAAAAAACAAACAAAAAAAACACTACCATATTCACAAAGCTCTTTACGTCACTATGGCACACGGTATTTGTACACCATAATTTGCCGTTTTGATTATCATCACTTTTCTAAAGTGGTGGGAAAAGAGGCAGCCTCGCCAGATTTACTATAACTTGCACCAGAAACTGGTATACGTTATAGCTCAAGTCTACGTCAGTGTCTGGCTGGTGTAGACTTCAGTTTCTGGCGCACAGGGATGGCAAACTTGTGCCTAATTTATTAAGAAGCATCTGCCCCTTAATAAATTAAGACCAAGACCGGTGTATGAGTACGCCAGTCTTGATAAATGTCCCTCATGATATCTTACTACTAGTATTATCTTCCCTATAGAGAAGGTGAAAGCTCCAAGAGCTACGGAGCACTGCATTTTTGAAAAGAGGCATTTGTTCCCTGCATTTCATATTTCCCACCAACCTTTAGCTAATATCAAGAGCTGCACCAGGTTCTTCTTCAGGTTTGTCCTTTTGTTTTAATATGGCATATTATTTTTACAAATATTGTGATTAGGAGAGAAATATGTTATGATAATTTAAACTGTAGACAAAAAGTTAATCTGTAGGAGTGTCTTAATTTTATTACATCATAGGATACAACCCACTTTGATTTTAAAAGGTGTTTATTATACACTATTTAAAGTACCATGACCATGACTACCATGTCTGAAACGTGTTGGATACATGCGCTTTCTTGGACTTTTCTGTTTTTAATGTCACCCAATAAATACATGACAATTTTATTTTGTGTTGATAAGACTTTTCTATTTTTGATATGGTGCATTTATGTATCCACTACTGAAAGAATATGCTGCTGACTAAATACAGTATGGTAATGCTCATTATTGAACTAATATGGCATGGTAGTATCCAGCACTGAATTAGAATATTATTGTGATACCCACAGTTGAATTAAAACACTATATTGATGCCTACTGCCAAATGGATATAGTCTGGTAACACAAATAATGCAGTCTGGTAATGTCCATTGGTAAAATAATATAATATATCAATAACCACAGAGTTAGTATACTATGGAAATACTGTATATCAAAAACTACTGTATTTTTCTCTAAATTATTAAAATATGGTGATATCTACCACTGAATAAATGTAATATTTTGATAATCATTAATGAATGTACAGTATATAGTATGGTGAAATCTACTACTGAATGAAGCAAGGACCTTGTTGCTGCAGTTACCACCTTCTCGCTAGTAGATGGGCACAACACAATTTTAATCAAAAAAGAGCACAAAGAGCTTCTAATTACATATAGTAAGTATACTAGTAATGCAATTTGCATTTATTAATGTTTCTAGTGTTTGCATGTGTCTTTGCACATGAAAGTATACTGTACTTGTTTATATTTTACATTTTCAAACATTTTTGTCATTGTTCACCTATTTACATTTTTCTTACTTTTTTTTATTTAAAAGAATCTACATATTACACAAGGGACTATCGTAAATGACACCACATGGCTAATGTTTTCATAATCACATTAACTATCACATAATTAGCCATACAAGGACAATGTCTGATTAGCACTGTTAATAGCCAAGAGTTTTGCCTCTCTAGCACACCTGTAATGAGAAGTGTTAATTTAGGAAAATTAAATAATTTGTACATCATTTTCCTAATGTTTCAGTCTATTACATGCTTGCCAACTGAATCAGTAAGATGGCTTGCAATCCTGCTGACATTTGCAATCACACACTACCCATCTAAATGATGAGTTGTAAAAGGTCAAGGTGGTTGCCAAGAATTATATCAATATTCTTAAAAGCTAGCATGTAAAGGTGTAGAAAACGCAAAGAGAAAAATGAGCTTTTCTGTCAGTCTCTCACACATGCAATAAAAAATACTAAGTCAATCATATAAAATGCTAATACCAATATTAATGCATTTTAGGCTCGCTTCAAATAATTTGTTTTGTCATTTGTGCTTCATGGTAACGAATCGCATTTTTTCTAAAATGGCTGCTGCACATGGTAGAAAGAGGAAATAAGAAGTCCGGGAACAAGTGAGCACCCATAATGCCATGCAGACAGCCAATCAGTAGATAGCCAGCCCCTGTGATGTCACAGCCCTATAAAAAGCCTCCTCCTGCCCAGTGTTCGCAGTTTTCCAGTGAACTTAGTGAAGGGAGAGATGTTACAGGTGCTAGGGACAGTGATTAGGAAAGACTTTATTCACAAAAAATAATTATTGCAAAGTTCAGGGAAAGCTCATTCATAGTGTAGGGAAAGGATAGGGAGGCATTATCCACACTGTAGGGAGAGAGCAGGGACCAATTGAACAGTGTAAACTCTGGGTAATAGGAGCTATTCTATTATACCTTGCTGCACCAATTGGGGTTACAATAAGTGATCTAATACTACAGATTTTAGGCTATTTGCATTCTTTCATACATCAGTAATTCCAGTACTCCTTGATTCTGTTATTGGGGTGAAACTGCAGTCTAATACTACATAATTTGGGGCGTTCACAGTGTTTTACATATAATTTAATCCGTTAATCCTTGATTGTCCAATTGGGGTGAAATTACACCTTGATACTACACATTTTAGGTTGCTCAAATTATATTACACGTAAATATATATCCATTAATTCCTAGTTGTGAAGTTGGGGAGAAATTGAGGCCTGATACTACAGATTTTAGGGTGCTCAAATTATATGACACGTAAATATATCCGTTAATCCCTAGTTGTGGAGTTGGTGTGAATTTGTGGCCTGATACTACAGATTTTAGGGAGCTCAAATTATGTTATATGTAAATATATCCATTAATCCCTAGTTGTGGAGTTTGTGTTAAATTGCATCCTGACACTACTGTTCTTTTACCCTTATAGATACATTAGAGTATGTCCAACAGACAGGTGACAAGCCCTTCTAATGGAACAGGAAGTGGCCAAAATGTTTCTGCAGCTGGCAAAAGTAGTAGCAGAAGAAGGGGTGGTGGTAGCAGCAGTTGCTGCGACAGGCCGGAGCTGCCAGCATCATCCAGCGGTCGGGTTTTGAGCAGAAATCCAGCTGTCCTTGAATGGTTGACTCGTTTTTCTATCTCATCTCAAGTGACATCAGACACTCCCATCCAGGAGTCAGTGGGTTCCTCTGACACCACGCTTAGCTGGCATGGGATCAAGCTCTGAGCCCGAACCTGCCTCTTTCATTTTTGGTTCCTTGTGCTCGAGAAGTATTGTATGCCATCAGCTTGGCTCCACTTTTTGAGTGAGGACAAGCTTCTAGAGGACAGTCAGCAGATACTGCCCAGCCAAGATCTAGAGGTGGAGGATAAGGAAACGTGATCATGAAAGAAGACGACGTCGGTATTGGGTCCACCCAATTTCTTCGAAAAGGATGACAAGAGGTGTATTTTCTGTTCTATACGTGGAGCTTCGTGAACATCCTGAAAAATTTTTTGATTACATACGCATGACTGTGGATAGTTTTGACGATCTAGTGCAGCACATTGAGCCATACATTGTAAGGCAGGATACCCGCTTCCGACAGGCAATTTCTCCAGCTGAGCGTCTAATGGTGAAAATTAGGTAAGGTTTTTTGTTTTTGTTTTTTTACATTTTTTTTCCCCACTGTATATTGTTTTGTTTTTTTCTATATTAATTAATATATTTAAATTTTTTTCACAGCTTTCTTGCAACTGGAGAAAGTCTTTCATCGCTTCACTTCCAGTATCGTATGGGAATTTCAACTATCTCAACTATCGTACGTGATACGTGTAAAGCCTTGTGGGAGGTTTTCCATGATAATTATATCCCGCATCCGACTACTGAACAGTGGCTTCTGATCGCAGACAAGTTCGAGGAAAGATGACAATTCCCTAATTACATTGGAGCTATTGATGGGAAGCATATAAGGATAGTTAAACCGTCTGGAAGTGGCTCAGAATTCTGTTCGTCCTTCCTGTTGGAGGAACAGGTAGACTCATTCCTGTCATTAGTTCCAGGGTCCTATAGGGTCAGTTTTGTTTAGGTTCCTGTGTATGAACTCGCTACATTTGAGGCCTGTTCATACTGGTAGTCAGTCAGGATTAGAGTCAGGGTTTCCTTTAGGAGGTGCTTATAGGTGCTGGTCCCAACACTGCGATCCGCACCTATATTGGTGACATAGCCTGACAAGGTGTTGATTGTTGGACTCCTGTCCGGTCATTGCTCCCAAACCTATGGGCCCTATGTATATGGCCTATCCAGCTGGCATATGCCTTGTGATAATGCCCCAATTGTTTATGTTCATACTATTTTTGAGGTTTAATAACCTCACACAATCTACCTTGTCGAGAACAGTAAGGGATCTTTTACACTAGTGGATTCTGTCTGATAAATCCGCAATGTGTAGGAGAGCCAAGCAACATTCTGGACAGAAGAAGCATCTATTATCATAATAATGCTCTGTGCCTCTCTGTATTGTTACTACAAAATCACAATGAGAAAGTTGTCACTGGGATTTTGTAGTAGAGCAATATCAATCATTTTAATGCTCTATTCCTCTCTGTGATCTTTTTACTACAAAATCATAATGACACAAAGGTGTCAATGTGCATTTGTACAAAAAAGATTACAGAGAGACACATGCACTGATGGGTGTGCTTTAGCGCTGACCTAGCCTTTGAAAATGTAATGGCAGTGCTAAAGCATGGGCCATCATAAAAGATGACGTCACCCAACACTGGTTGGCAGAAGCGTCCGCCTAGCAGTGGGTTTTATGATTCTGCTCATGGCAAGGAATAGCATTGGAGCTTGAAATGTTCTATTGAACATGGAAACCCCGCTGCCCATGTGAAATTCTGGGTTTGTCCGGGCTCAGCTGTGAACCCGGACAACACCTTTAGGAGCAAAGTGTCCCTTGTGCTAATCACTAAGAGAGCGTCATCTGGAAATCAATAACTAAAGAGCTATTTGAAATCTAGCGCTCTGTAGTTAATGAATTCCAGATGATGCACCTTCACATGGATGGTGATTCCCACAAGGGCTCATGTGACAATGAACATGATTGAATTATGAACAAGCATTTGATTGTTCATGTCCCAATCACATGGAATATGTTCAATAAGGATCTAAAAGATAGCCTGTTATTGATCATGTAACATGAAGGTTCAGCCGGCTTTGGCACTATTGCCGTTGTGAAAATAAAACTCCCAATAGCGTTATAATGAATGCTGAGTAGCGAGCCAAAGGAAGTTTTACTTTCACAGCAGCTAGAGTGACATAGGTTGCTGATCCCCTGTTATAAAATAAACCACACCAACACAGTCCAGTAAACTAAACTTGTTTTTTATAAAAAAACATAAATATATTAAATTTTTTTAGAAAAATTTTAATCAATTTAAAAAAATTAAAAAAAATCCTAACTCTGCAAATCTTGCTGGAGAGGTGGACCTTTGCGGGGTGGACTCTCTTGGGCCAGAAATGTTAGCCCTCCTGTCCTCCGTAGAGGTCGAATAAAATGGACAGGCATGGAATATGTTGCAGGACTAATATGAGGGGTGTGGAGAGAGGAAGGGTCAGAAGTGGAGGGAGCCTGAGCATGTGTGGAGGAGGGAGTTTGGAAAGACGTGGGAGGATACAAGTGGGGGGGAGAAGGAGAAGAAAAAGAGGCAGAAGGGAACACATGCTCAGGGTGGTGGGAATGGGATGATGATCAGGAAAGGGAAGGGTGACTGAAATGGGATGGGGGATAGGTGTGGGATAGGGGTAGGTGTGTGATGGGGGGGTCGGTGTGGGATTAGGGGTAGGTGCGGGATGGGGGGCGGTGCAAAATATCCCATGAACCGTTCTCTACCAAATTTTTGAAGGCATGCAACTGCTCAGGCGTAATTTGGTCCATCACAGGGACTAAGGTTAGCGCATAGTGATGGTTAGGACTCAGTTGCTATGCCGCCTCCGCCCACTCCAAGCGGCGTAGCAAGTGTTGTTTAAAAGACCATATCTCTTGTGCAAAATCTTCAAGAGAATCAGAAATGATCAGATTCCCAAAATCCGTGCGATGGCTCCTATCGGATCTATGGCTGTCTAACAAAGCTCTCAGATTGTCTCTAAAATGAGAAAGCCTTGGTTCGACAGCCAGATCCGGTAGGGGATCAGGATTATCCTGAGCCGATGCATGACGGACAGGAGGGCTGGGGGTGGCGGCTGGTTCTGGTTCCGCTTCAAGAGATGGTTCAGGCGCCCGAGTGCTGCTGGCAGTTCTGCAGGAAAGAAAAAAAATATTTAGTTTAGCTTTCAAATACTGCATGCATGTTCCATGCTATTGCTACCCCCGACCGTAAGGGGCTGCCAGGAACAGAGGGGCCTAATGCTCCTCTGTCTCAGACAGCCCCTTGCGCTCCGAGGGAGACAACAGTTGTCCCTCAAATCCGTAGGGGGCTGCCCGGAACAGAGGGGCCAAACGCTCCTCTGTCTCAGACAGCCCCTTGTGCTCCGAGGGAGATGACAGCAAATTATTTTTCTAATAATCCTCTACCATTCCCCAACCCCCCCCTTCCCCCAACAAACAAAAAAATTACCTTCTAAGTGCCATTGTCCTTCTTAGGAACCTCAAGGCCGCATGGTACATGTATTGCGGCCTTGAGGTTCCTAGAGATCCACTCGGGGCCTGAACCTCATGGTTGTAATCCCTCTTGAAGCGGTCCCTCATTGACCGCCACCGAGTTTGAACCCTTTTAACTGTGAAACAAACAAAAAAAGGAATTATTAAAATAAAATTGCATGTTGATAGGATATCAATGTGGAAAAAAAACATAATGCTGTACTTACCACATTTTTTTTGAGCCGCCGCAGAGAGATTCCCCCAGGAGGTGAATAGGTCATCACATATCTCCCTCCAGAGCCGTTGGGTCCGTTGATAATCTGCGCTGTGGCGGTGGGTGTGGTCCCATAAAGCAGGACATGCCTCCACCAGTTGGATGAGGAGTTCGTTGTCGATGTCGGGGACAGCGAACTTCTCATCTTCCCTGGTGGAGACTGTGGAACCCTAAAAGAAAAACCAGAAAAAAAAATTTGGTCAAAGTTCGAAAAAACATGCGATTCTTATAAAACTAAGGATTTGATACTTACACGTCCCCGACCGCCACGGGATCTCCCACGAGCTCTGGTTCCTAACAATAAAAATTTATAAAATTCCCCCCCATATTCCCCCCCGGTGCCATATTCCCCCCGTGTGCCATCACCCCCCCCCCGTGCCATATTCCCGCCCTGTGCCATCACCCCCCCTGTGCCATCACCTCCCCTGTGCCATATTTCCCCCTGTGCCATGCCCCCCCGTGCCATCACCCTCCCCTTGTGTCATCACCCCCCCTGTGCCAACACCCCCCCTGTGTCAACACCCCCCGTGCCATCACCCCCCCCGTGCCCTCCCCCCCTTTGAAAGAAAGAGAGATAACGAAAGAAAAGAAAGAAAGAAAGAAAGAAAGAAAGAAAGAAAGAAAGAAAGAGAGACACTTCATGCTTACCAAGTGCTGCTGCTGCTGCTGCTGCTGCTGCTACAGGAAACCAAGATGGCCACTGAACCTCTTCCTCCAGGGGACACTTGACACTTCTTGAGCATGTTCAATGAGCAAAGCGTTTTCAAACGGATCCGCTTCAAACGGAGCAGGTACAAACGGATCCGTTCCCATTGACTTGCATTGTGAGTCAAAACGGATCCGTTTGGCTCCACTACGACAGGCGGACACCAAAGCACTGCAGGCAGCGTTTTTCTGTCCGCCTCCCAAACTGAATGGAGACTGAACAGAGGCAAACTCATGCATTCTGAATGGATCCTTATCCATTCAGAATGCATTAGGACAAAACGGATCCGTTTAGGACCGTTTGTGAGAGTCTGAGGCGGATCTCACAAACGGATCCTGCTAACGCTAATGTGAAAGTAGCGTTATGTTACGGGACACATGCTGGTGTAAGGCGGTGACGGCACACCGGCAAAAATAGTGGTGGCTAGGTACTGAGTAACGAGGGACAGCAGCCATCAGACTGCGAAAAGCCTCAGTGTCCACAAGCCTAAGCGGCAACATTTCCAGCGCCAGCAATTTGCAAAGGTGTGCATTTAGTGCTATGGCCTGTGTGTGGGTGGCTGGGTATTTGCGCTTTTGTTCAAAGGCCTGGGGTATGGACATCTGTACACTGCGCTGGGACACAGAAGTGGATGTGCTCGCTGATGATGCTTGCGAGGGTCCAGGTACTGGGCGGGAGGTATCTGGGCCTGCATCTTGGCTAGCACGTAACACAGGGAAGAGGAGGCAGTGGTGTGACCCGCAGACACGATTGCGGATCCAGGCGTTTGGCCCACCTATTAGGGTGCTTTGCTGCCATGAGGATCATGCTGGTGGTGGTCAGGTTGCTAGTGTTCATGCCCCTGCTCATTTTGGTACGGCACAGGTTGCAAATGACAATTCTTTTATCGTCCACACTTGTTGGTGTGGCCTGCCTTCTCCCTTTTGCCACCCCACTGCCTCTTCCAGCCTGTTGTGGTGCTGAGGATTCCTCCCCCTCTGTACTGCTGTCCTCGCTCAGCTTGCCACTATCCCATGTTGGGCCAGTGATTTCATCATCTACCACCTCCTCTTCCACTTCTTCACTCTGGTCCTCCTCCCGACAAGTTGACCTTCAGTGCCGCTGACACTCAAAAACATTAGGGGCGAGTGCCTACTGCTGATCTGACCCTCTAAAACATTAGGGGCGAGTGCCTACTGCTAATCTGACCGTGTAAAACATTAGGGGTGAGGGTCTGCTGCTACTTGCGCTTTATATACAAGTAAATATATGTTACCTAACAATATTTCCTCTAAAATCGATGTTATATTTGGTTTTGGGGGGTATTCTTGTCATTCCGTAAAAGTGGTGTAATACTCGGACAACATCATTCCCAGCAGCGACTTCGGTGTCCAAGATGCATCCAGACATCTTCCCCATGCTGTTTCCAAACCATTTCAGTGGTGTTTCCACCATTTTCTCACCTTTCCCTATGAACCAGACACCCTCCCCTCTTCAGAGCAGGGGGTGCCTGGTTTAGTGCTCGGGTTCTCCCATTGACTTCCATTGTACTCGGGTGTTCGGCCGAGCACTCGCACACCACCTAGTGTTTGGCCAGAGCACCCGAGCATTACGGTGCTCAATCAACACTAGTGCCTACTACAGATTTCTATTTTACAGGTATTATTGCAGATCATGTTGACATCACATTATAAAGATATCCCTAGAATATCCAGTAGATTGGTGGAAAACAAAATTAATCAAAAATGATGTAATTTTTAAAAGAAGAATTGGTGTTAATAACTATGTACCAATAATGTCCCCTAAATTTTGTACTATTTAATGAAAAATCAAATCTCTGCAAATTTACTGACATATATGTGTTCACAAATGGGTAGCATGTGAATGTAAATTAGCATTTAGGCTAGGAAACCTTAAGAAATCATTATTTTAAAGTCATTAAAACAGCCAGTTAATGAAGGGGTTAATAGTGCACAGACAATCACAAACCTAATCAGCTGACAAGGGGAGGCGCCGAATGCCTATAAAAGCAGGTATACATCTGTCTAGTTGTTACATTTCTTGTTCTTTGTCTTGTCAGCATTCTATGACCTATTATTTCAATACTGGTGGTAAGTAAGAAAGATATAAAAATGAAAGCATGTGATACCAAGTGTATTTCATCTATGGAGCATGAGGATTTCTTCTAAATTAATTTTTAAAAAGATGAAAAATATCTGTGTATATTTTCATGGCACAAACCACAGGCTATCAATTTTTTAGCATATATCGTAAGTATGTGTTCTTGACAAATCTACTACATAACTTGTGTTGTTATAGGGTTAACCTATTGTCTACTAGTTCTCTTCTCCATAGTACAGTTGGGTTGGCTTACCAGATAATAAAAGGAATTATGATGGTCCAAGATTTCTGTTTCTGTTAGTAGGCCAGCCATAACAGATTTCATGAGGGTCAGTAGAAGCTGTAGTGACAGTGGAGGAGATCAGTCATTCTGGAGACTATATTTTGGGGGTGATTATTGCACAAGCAAAAGTGTTGGTTAAAGAGCACATATATTGTAATAAAATCCTTTTCTGCCCCAATACAACAGGCTTATCTAAATACATATTTTACTCAACCAAGGTTCTAACTATGTACAAAGAGTACTTACTCCTAGCTGTCCTTAAATATTTACAGTTCTTGACCTTACCTAGAAGTTGTTCATGTTAGAACTATAGCATTCATTCATCATAAAAGGCACATGCGTTGAAGCAGACTGAATAAGACGGATGGGATGATACAGCAAGTAGAAATAATATTCAGAGATTTGGCATCTCTGAAAAAAATGAAAAGGTTAATTGAAACAAAATTCTTTACTATTTAGTGATGTTGTACTGTAAAAAGCGACGGTACTTTAAAACAAAGAAATAAACTTTAATTTCCTTATTTAATAAAATATTTTGGTAGTGTCGCTGAATCCCTAACATGTGAGTAAATCTTCTCACATAACAAGTGCCAGGGTAAGCAGAGAAAAAGGAGTGCCCCTGTTCATGGATATACACAGGGTGCGCTTCCTGCACCTAACGTGCCACCTTGCTTTTAGGGTCCCTGGAACAGTAGCTGAAGTTGGATGGCTTCTAATCTTGTGAAGTCACCAACTAGTGCTGTGTCCAGAGTGTTATGCAAATTGGAGAGTGAGCACCTATTGTATCATACTCAGGGCTGCCGTGGTTAATATGTTTCAATACCGCAACCCTTTATGCCTAAGTAGCTCACTTGAAGGTGGCAATACTGTTAGTAATTTGACACCTCCTAAAGCATATACTATGTACCCCCTGGACACTGCTCAACCCCACAGGTGGTCAGAATAAATGCTCCGGGACCCTCTCCATCAAAGGTCCGTATACTTTTGACCATAGGAGAGGACCCTGAATGTTCCACAACCTGCTGGGTGTTCCTGCGCTATGCCCTGACTCGACGCGTTTCTGATGGCAGATAAGGCAATCTCCTCAGGAGTACTCGGGCTAGACAGATCAAGCACTATGGCAGGAGACGCTGCACGTGTTGGCAAGCAGCGCACCGGCATTGGTATGGCCGTGCCAATGCCGGCGCGCTGCTTGCCAACACGTGCAGCGTCTCCTGCCATAGCGCTTGATCTGTCTAGCCCGAGTACTCCTGAGGAGATTGCCTTATCTGCCATCAGAAACGCATCGAGTCAGGACTTGGACTAACAATGAATTTTTCTCAAGGTCTAGTCACTAAGGTAAAAAACTTATGGCTGCACAGTATGGAAGACACCAGGCAAAAACAGGATTCCTGGTCAAGTAGCAAAACAGAAATAACTGCTATGCAAGAGTATTATCAATACTCATCTCACATTTTCAGAAAAAGTCTAGATGTTCGCCTAGCCATTTGAAAAGGTGCTGTATTGGCATTTGAGTTAAAAGGACACTTCCATCAAATTTTTAATCACATACTAAAAACCAATATGTGAATATTTTATCTATTTTTTTTAAATAAAAATGGGTGGATAGTGTTTTGGGTATAATGTTGAAGTTACTCCATATACTCTACTTAATGTTCTGACTCCTCAACATCTTCTTTGTTTAGACTTTTAGCATAGCAGACAATCTTGCTTAACTTTCTCAGTCAGACCATCACTGCAACCAGAGAGAACTCCCTATAGTGACTCAGTTAGAGCATCACATGTAGAGATGAGCGAATCTTCAAAGATTCACTTCGGCAAATATTAGACGAATTTATAAAAAGATTTGTTCTTAATAGGAATTTATTCGGTCGAAGTTGCGTTAAAAAATATTAGTTATTCTGGTTGTGTTCTGCGAACATTCCCGCAAAAAAATAACGAACATAGCGTTGTTAAAGGTACGCTACTTAACTGAATACGTACGCATGAGCGTACAAAGTGCGTATGAATCCTTAGTGTACTATTGTCCTAGCGTTGTGCGTGCGTATTATGCAATCACGACGCTAGGCCGTGGCGTACAGTCCTCAGTTTTCAATATGGCATCCAGGCGTTCACTAGCATTTAGCTCTGGAGCAGCTTACTGAGATCCGTGCAGAGATATGACAGGGTTGCAGGCAATCAGGTCTTTGTCTCTCTCTCTGTCTCCTCCCTCACTCTCCCTGCCTGATTAATATTACTAGCCCTGCACTGGCCCTGCACTAGCCCTGATATCTGTAATGGTGCCCAGAACAAAAACAGAAATTACAGAACACAGTTCTCTGTCTTTCACAAGCTCCTGCTCGTCTCAGCAAGCACAGCACAAGTGATGTAACTGGTGTAATCAGCCTATGGGCCAATCAGAGCAAGCACTTCCCCCTAGGTCAGGTGACTGGGTTCTTCCCGGGCTTTTTGCCACTCTAACCCATCCACCGCAAACATTTTCGCACGAATAACCAACATACAGTAAAAGTATGCTACTTAACTGAATTCGTATGCATTAGCATACAAATTATCAGATGCATACGTAGCGTTAGCATACAAAGATTTATGAACATTTAAGATTCATACGGAGCGAACCTGAAAACATCCCGATTCACTTCGGAGTAGGAAATAACGAAGATTCGTAACAAATCTACGAAGCGGCAAATAGATTCGCTCATCTCTAATCACATGTTACACTAATGAATGCAATGCTCTTCTGTGGGCATTTTTATCTAGGTCTATTAAGTATAATGGAGTTGTCATACTGTTACCCCAATTCTACACCAAAGGCTGTATTACTCCTGCTAATTTGCAGTATTATACTGCTGCCAATTGCCTGATGTAAGAGCATGCTTAAAAATCATTGTTTTTGGCGGCAGATTGTGCTGTCTAATTACGATCTGACACCAGCAAACCACTAGACAGCATAGGGACGAGCGAAGGTATAACAGTCGCTCCTCCTCATGCTGTGGAGGAGATTGCTGCATGTACTGTAATAGCAGTGGTCTCCTCAGCTAGCTAGCAGGCGATTGCCTGGAGGAAAGGTTTTCCTCATGACAATTGCTTGCTCAATCAGGCTTTACTATTATGATAATTACCTTACGATTACCTTATTTTTCGCTTTATAAGACGCACTTTTTTCCCCCAAAAGTAGGGGGGGAAATTGCAAAAGTGAATTATGGAAGCGCTCACTTGTATGTTTTAGCTGCGGCACCCCCATCAGACCTCAGATCAGCCCACCCAGCCCCATAACAATAAAATAAAAACCTCTAATACCTGTCCTGCGCCCCGGCTCCGCTCTGGGTCCGGCGCTCCTCTGGCTTCCCGGGCCGGCGCTGCACTGCCCTGACTGTGTACAACGTCAGGACGTAGTGCGCGCACTATGACAGTGCGGCGCCGGCCTTAGAAGCCAGAGGAGCGCCGGACCCGGAGCGGAGCCGCGGCGTAGGACAGGTAAGAGAGGTTTTTATTTTATTGTTATGGGGCTGGGTGGGCTGATCTGAGGTCTGATGGGGGCACACTGGGCTGATCTGAGGTCTGATGGGGGCACACTGGGCTGATCTGAGGTCTGATGGGGGCACACTGGGCTGTTCTGAGGTCTGATGGGGGCACACTGGGCGGTTCTGAGGTCTGATGGGGACACACTGGGCTGTTCTGAAGTCTGATGGGGGCACACTGGGCTGATCTGAGGTCTGTAGGGGGCACACTGGGCTGATCTGAGGTCTGATGGGGACACACTGGGCTGATCTGAGGTCTGATGGGGAGACACTGGGCTGATCTGAGGTCTGTAGGGGACACACTGGGCTGTTCTGAGGTCTGATGGGGGCACACTGGGCTGGGCTTATGGGGGGTCTGATATGAGGTCTGATGAAAAATATTTTTTTCTCATTTTCCTACTCTAAAATCTGGAGTCTTATCTTCGGGTGCATCTTATAAAGCGAAAAATACAGTACATCTTCCCTTCACAGCAGCAATAAAGTGAAATTGGAATACATATCTATTTAGGAGGTTTGAACATTGGTTTGGAAAGACTACCCCAGTTAAAAAGAAAAACATAGAAACATGAAAAACGTTTTCCATTAACCCCTTCAACCCCGGGCCTGTTTTCACCTTCCTGCCCAGGCCATTTTTTGAAAATCTGACATGTGTCACTTTATGTGGTAATAACTTTGATACGCTTTTACTTATCCAAGCCATTCTGAGACTGTTTTCTCGTCACATATTGTGCTTCACGACGGTAATAAATTTGTGGCAAAATATTTCATTTTTATTTATAAAAAAAATACCAAATTTACCAAAAATTTGGAAAAATTCCAAATTTCAATTTCTCTACTTTCAAAATACATAGTAATACCTCCAAAAATAGTTATTATTTTAGATTCCCCGTATGTCTACTTTTATGTTGGCATCATTTTATAAATGTCATTTTACTTTTTTAGGACGTAAGAAGGCTTAGAAGTTTAGAAGCCATTTTTCAAATTTTCAACAAAATTTCCAAAACAGATATAAAGTGATTTTGAGGGGCTTACGTAATGGAAACCACCCATAAATGACCCCATTTTAGAAACTACACCCCTCAAATTATAAAAAAAAGGGAGGGGAGGATGGGAGTGATAGTGGCCCTGATGAGATGTTGTATCATTGCATACTCCCTCAGGCCATTGCTCCCTGGGGATCGGTGGTAAGGTGATTTGAGGAATCAGGCCAGAAGTTAAAGTATAAAAGTCTCTCTTTGCTCAGTTCAAATGATAAATTGTAGTACATCCTGCAGTAGTTTGGTGTGCAATTTCTATCCCCAAATGATGAGGTATGGTGGATGGCAAAGTGGCAGTTAATGGCACCTCTGATGTGATATCTTGCTGATGACTCTCTTGAACTTCTGACACTTGTGGCTATGGGTGTCTATTGTGTAACAAGGGCTTTGAGTTGGTCTGGCCTGGATGTAATCTAGGTGATGGGTGTCTGAGCCATAATCCCTCAACTGCAGCAGGGTCCGTAAAGCTTTTCAGTTATCTGTATCTTTGGTATTCTTGCAGCCTCTCTGGAGTAGTGGTCTCACCGAAGAGTTGGAACAAGAATTGGTCCTTAAGACCCCTGGAGTAAGAGCTATATCATGGTCTTCCTTCCTTCTGATGAGTCCAATTAGAACTCTCCCTCCTGGCAGGAAGCAGGACCAGCCCACTCCTACCAAGAGGGATGGAATGGGATGGTTTGTCCAATTACTAATGCCAACCATACCTTATCTGCTGGTGTACAGGGCATATATGAACATAGCAAAACATATTGATAGCAAACCAAACAATTGCAGATACCCCCAGGTCTGGGGTACTGCCTTCCCATTTCCCATCTTATAAAATGATAGCTAACCCCACCAATCATAAATTGATGCCATATCCTAATGATATACATGGCTTTACAAGATATAAATAAAAAAGTAACAATTCAATAAATGTAAGTGTATACGTGTAGAGATAGGTACGAGAGACAGATGTTATACATAAGCATATTTTAATTCAATTAATAATCTTTTCGATAGATGCCATCCCAGAACACGATTTTTGAAGGCAAGAAACCTTCGACTTGATAATGAATTGGCTGCCAAAGTCATCTGAATGAGAACATTCTCACAAGCAGCAGCTATTGATTCACCCATTCCTGCTGTAGAAGTACTTAAATATAAAATGGATCTTTGCATTATCATTAAAGGAATGTCATTCTTTCTCCAGACAAGTGTTGGTATAATAAGTAATTGTGTCATTTTACTGTCCTATGCAACCATACTCTACAGTAGATGCAAACTCATGCCGGTTGACATAGTTCTTTCCCATTTAGCCTTTGTTAACATGATGGTTCTGCTAACACGAGGAGTTCCACAAACAATGACGGTTTTTGGAATAAACCATGTGCTGAATGATGTTTTCTGCAAGGTTATTGTGTATATTTACAGGATTGTGCGCGCATTGTCTGTATGTGTGACCTGTCTGCTCACTGTACTACAAGCTGTTACTATCTCCCCTAATATAAGATGGTCCTTTGTCAAGCTGAAAGACATGAAATTCTTGAGTTTATCCCTAGTTTCTCTCTGGGTGATAAATATGGCTGTGTGTATAGCAGCTCCATTTTTTTCCGCTCTACCGAGAAATGTCAGCATTCCTAGCTTTGCCTTAAACCTTGGATTTTGCTGTGTCTATTTCCCTGATCAGATGAGCTACATTATCAATGGCTTTGCAGTATCTTTCAGAGATTTTGCTTTTGTTGCAATTATGGTTTTTACCAGTTATTTCATTTTACGGACTCTGTACAGACATCGTAAACAAGTTCAGAGCATCAGAAGACAAAATGGTGACCGAAACCTGACTGCTGAAACAAAGGCTGCTCAAGATGTGCTGAGGCTGGTACTGCTGTATGTTATCTTCTTTGGGATAGACAATATAATATGGATATACATGCTGACTGTGTCACAAGTACCTTCAACAATTACAGACATGAGAGTTTTCTTCTCATCCTGCTATGCTTCATTGAGTCCCATTTTGATAATTTTCTCCAATCGAAAAATTCAGAATGGCATAAAGTGTGCAATGAAGCAGAAAACAGTGGAGGTTTATGTATGCCAAATATAGACACTATATCCGATGTTTCTATAATATACTGTATTTAAAATTATACCATATTTTTCACCCCATAAGACGCACTAGACCATAAGACACACCCAGGATTTTAAAGAAGAAAATAAGAAAATATATTTTTCATCAGACTTCAATCAGACCCCCAGTCTTCATCAGACTCCCAATTCTCATCACATCTCAAATCAGATCCCTATTTCTCATCAGACATCAAATCAAACCCCCACCAGACCTCAGATCAGACTAGGGTTGGGTGGTATACTTGTGTTCACGATATACCGCGGTATTAAGAAACGGCGATATCGCAGTTTCTTAATTACCGCAGTATTTTAATGACGTTAGGGGCTGACTGCAGCTAAAACGTCCGGGGCACATTACAGCCGGCACAGTGTAGAGGGAGAGAGTCCTTCCCAGCCCACTGTGATCCGGCTGCCGCCCAATGAGAACTGTAGTGAGGAGGAGGGGCGGGGCTGTTGCCGCTGTGCCACCAATGAGACTAACAATATTAATACAAATATAGACTGCGGGTGCCAGCCATTTCACATACCCGGCACCCGGTCTGAATGACAGGAAGCAGCGATCCCGCAAACAGCACCAATTAACCCCTCACCCCTGTGTCGACAGAACTTTGTTTTCTGTCCAGCATAACGGGAACCAGACGGATCCATTATGCTTGCCTACTGTATATACTTTATATACTATTATATTACTTATATTATAATCAAAACAGAATGCCTCTAAAAGTTTCCGTTTTGATTTCAGTCTTATGGATGCTCATGCACAGTTCTATGCAGTCAGGCCAGTGCAGCGCCCAGAGAAGACCAGGGAGCAGTGAGTACAGCCAGCACCAAGAAGGCTGTATTCACCGCTCCCCAGTCTTACTGTGTACTAGTGATGGCTTCCATAATGGAAGTGCTAACTAGTATTCACTCCATATGATTTTTTGGGGAAAAAAAGTGTCTTATAGAGCAAAAATATGGTAATTATTATCTAGAATAAATTACAATACAATGCAATAAATTACCAGATGAACTAAAAAAAAAATGGATAAACCAAAAATCCATGATATTCATTCAACTGCTTCTCCATCTTTAAAGGAGTTGTTCACCTCTGGGGACCTTTTTTCCATACTCACCCCCTCACACACACATATTGGCAGACCTGGGTAGGGAAGCATACTTGCCTGCTCTACACTGCTGGATTCCTGCACCTTCTGTCCTCTGCTGCAGCTGCCATACTCCAGTCCCCACTGGTAAACTTACTGTTTGACAGAAGTCATGTGGCTGCTGCAGACCTTCCTCAATGACTGGTCGCAGCAGTGATGTGTCCTCCATGGGTCACAAGACCTAGTGACACATGGGGACACATCATCTCTACGGCCAGTCTTTGGCTGCAGCAGCCACGTAAACCTATCAAACCGGATATTGTCATGCGGAGACTAGAGCTTGGTAGCAGTGGCAGGGGACTGAAGGAGCAGGAGCCCAGCAGCAGTGAGCAGGTAAGTATACTTTCCTTCACAGATCTGGTGACATTGGGGGGTCTGGCAGAAAGGCCCCTGAAGGTGAGCAACCCCTTTAAAACGATTGGCAACTTTCTGGATACTGGGGACCAATGTGCATGTATTGTAAGATGACTACATGGCACATACTAAGCCTTTGTTAAAGAGGACTTTTCATGGGATTATGTGTTACAAAATGGTATGCTTACCAGATAGGGTGGCCCCTACAGACGCAAGCACTTTTTTTTCTAAAATACCCCTCCATTCTTCTGCTGTGTCCCCTGCTGTTTTTGGTGCCTGATATGTTAATATAGACCATCGGTACAGGGAGGAGGAGACATTTGGTTTTCTCAATGGGAGTCTCCTTCTCCCTGGCTGGTCCAATCTCAGTCACAGCAAGGGAGAAGGTAAGCTGTCTAGCAAACAGCAAAGAATATCAACAAAGGCTATATTAGTAAGGGGCATATTATCATCTTATATTGACATTGGTCCGCACACACTGACATGTAAGACAGAGCAAGAAGGCTGTATGATTAGTTAGTATGGATTCACACTGCTGCCACCACTGCCAAATAGCCTCTGATAGACTCCTTATGTACAAAATTGTTCCTGGACCTTCACTCCTGCACTCATTTCAGGAACTTTGCAATGGTTCTATTGATTGTAATAGGATGGTATCCCTGTTGATAGTACTGTCTTATTTGTTCTTTTTTTATAATTATTATTATTATATGGTACACGGGAGGCATACTTCAAGTGTCTTATGATGAAAATTTGTATGTTTTTAATGGAAATGAAATAGTCTCTTCTCTATCATAATTCTGACGTTGGCTATACACTTTATATTAGCTATCAAATGTACGTTCAGCTGGCAGCTATTTCTCTTGATGTCCCCATACACAAGTATTCTTAGCTGCTAGAAGACATCTCTGGTGGTGGCTTATCTTCTGAGAACAAAAGATCAGCTATATTGAAATCCATCATGACTTACCCTTCTTTCTTCTGATTGTCAGTCATCAGGGACACCATATACATATACAGATGGTTGGCTGGTTATGGCAAAATAAGGTGGTTCACATTTAGACAGAATCACTAAAATGCACATTAACCCTCATAGTGATCATCCCGAACAGTGTTCTACTGTTTTGAACAATCACTGTTTGAGGATTGTGTGGCTACAGAAGGGTGGCCCCTTCTGAGAACTATATCTCAGGATGTGATTGAGATACAACCACAATTTTGGTATTGTTTTAAAGCTTTAAAACAATACCAAGATCACAGCACTAGCTACAGTTCATAGTGAGTTACAGCACTTAGAAATCGGTCCAGTAAGGACTGCAATACCTAGGATATGAAAAGTTTAAAGGGGTTGTCCAAGTTATTTTTTTGTTCTTTATATGTTTCTAACTTGTCAGGTATAACAACTTTCCCATATACTTTGTGTTTCTAAAGCTGCAGGTTTCTCAGAGTTGACTGAGGGTCACATGACCTGTGATGTCACCTTATCTCTCTGCTCTGTGATGATAAATATATTTATATACACATACAGTCTTCTGTCGCTGAGGAAGGTTAATAAACAACGAAAACATTTTTTTCATATGTGGCGGTATACTACTTAGGCTGAACCTCCTTAAAGAGACCAGTCTTATATGGAGACTTACTGGACGTACTCCATGGTATGGAAACTTATTGGCAATAATCCATGGGAAACAATTATGCAACAAAGTATCTCCCAAATGAATATGAAGTAAGAATGAGGCTTCATTCACACAACCGTATTTTGTTTCCGTGTCCGTTCCGTTTTTTTTGCGGACCATATGCGGAACCATTCATTTCAATGGGTCCGCAAAAAAAACGGAAGGTACTCTGTGTGCATTCCGTTTCCGTATGTCCGTATTTCCGTTCTGCAAAAAAGATAGAACATGTTCTATTCTTGTCCGTTTTGCTGACAAGGATAGGCATTGTTACAATGGATCCGCAAAAAAAAACGAAACACTGATGCCATACGGAACGTCATTCGTTTTTTTGCGGATCCGCAATTTGCGGACCGCAAAACACATACGGTCGTGTGAATGAAGCCTAAGAGGTATCCCCAATTCTCTTCCTTGGTTGTACAATAAAAACATATGAAAGGTTCTGGATGACACTAGATTTGTACAATAAAAGTGTCACGAGGGGAAGACAAGGGTGGTGAGCCCTGCACTGAACCCCTCCTTCTTTCCCTGCCTACTTGCCTCAGTCGGCCCTAGGTAGCCGCGGACAACCACGAAGGCGGTCCCTACACTAGATAAGTGCGCAGGAGGGAAAGGGAACACAGGGACGGACACAACACAGACAGGACAAACATAATGCAAGAGAAGTCAGCAAGCCGGGTCAAACACAGGAGGTCACGTAAATACCAGGGGTGAAACAAGAGAGAGGTCAAGGTCCAAAATCCAAAAGTCCAAATCCAAATCACTGTCCAAGCACAAAGGTCGCACGAGCACTGATCAAAGGGGTAACTAATCACAGGCAATTTGAGAGGGCAACTGGACTGCTTTAAATAGCCCTCCAATGGGTCATGTGACGGGGCCAGCATCACATGACCTCATTTGCATAATGAGCGCTGGCCAAACGTGACCAGCGCTCAAATATGCACAATTTTTGGCCATGTGGCGTGGCCAGCGCCACATGACCCAATATATAAGGGCAACTTAATATATTTAAAACACTCTGAGCGCTGGCTTGCCGGGCCAGCGCTCAGTACTACCCACTGCTCGTCTCTAGGGGGGCGGGGATGCCGGGCACGCAGCATCCGGAAGCGCGCCCGACGCTCCCCGCCTCTCGTCACTATGGAGACGAGGACGCATGTCGCGTCCTCGCTCCGAGATAGCGGAAGTCCGGCGGCGCTGCAAGCGGGGAGTGCGCCGCCGGTCTTCCGTGACAGTACCCCCCCCTTTACGAGGGGCCACCGGACCCTTACCAGCGGGAGCAGGTTTATCAGGATGCTGCAGATGGAATTTCCGGATGAGTGAATCTGCATGCATCCTGGTCAAGGGCACCCAAGACCTGTCTTCCGGCCCGAACCCCTTCCAGTGTACCAGGTACTGAAAGGAATTCCGAACCCTCCTCACATCAATGATTCTAGCAATCTCGTGCTCCACTTGACCCTCCACCTCGACCAGAGGCGAGGATTGTTCCTCTGGACCAACAGGAGCAACATAACGTTTCAGCAAGGACATATGAAAAACATTATGAACGCGAAGGGAGTCGGGTAAACATAATTCAAACGATACCGGATTGATCACCTTGGTGATCCTGTATGGACCAATGAAGCGAGGCGCAAACTTATAAGATGGTACCTTCATGCGTAGATTCTTTGTCGATAACCATACCATGTCCCCCACCTTGAAATTCACACCCTTAGAACGTCTCTTATCAGCCTTTGTTTTTTGGATACCTTGGGCCTTTTCCAGGTTCAACTGAACCTGTGCCCAAACTGTGCACAGTTCTTGAGAAAAAACATTGACCTCTGGAACAACCGAAGAGGATGAGGAAAAGGAACCAAAGCGCGGATGAAAACCCATATTACAGAAGAAAGGTGAAACCCCAGAGGAGGAATTAACTCGGTTATTAATAGCAAATTCGGCCAGAGACAGGTATCTGGCCCACAGAAGCTGGTTATCTGTCACATAACATCTGAGATACTGCTCAACAGATTGATTAAGACGCTCAGTCTGACCATTGGTTTCCGGATGAAAGGCCAACGAAAAGGACAAAGATATTTCAATCCTCTTACAGAAAGCTCTCCAGAATTTAGACACAAACTGCACCCCCCTGTCCGATACAATATTCTCTGGAATACCATGCAATTTAATTATGTGGTCCAAAAATACAGACGCCAAGACCTTAGCAGAAGGTAACTTACACAACGGAATAAAATGACACATCTTGCTAAATCTGTCAACCACAACCAAAATCACAGTTTTACCCTCAGAGCAAGGTAAATCCGTGATGAAGTCCATGGACAAATGCGACCATGGTCTGCTAGGTATGGGTAATGGACGTAACTCACCCATAGGCCGTGTCTTGGGATTCTTGGACCTGGCACAAGTGTTGCACGCAGTTACGAAAGCCTGAACATCCCTGGAAATCGATGGCCACCAATACTGCCTAGAGACTAACTCCCTGGTGGCATTGATACCAGGATGTCCACATAATACAGAGTTATGGCACTCACCCAGAAGTCGCAAACGCAAATGAGCCGGCACAAACAATTTGTCATTGGGGGTACCAGTGGGGGCGAGATGCTGTCCTGCTGAGATTTCGGATGCTAGATCAGACGAGGTAGCGGCCACGATGATGTCAGCCGGCAGGATGGGCTCAGGAGGAACGTCAGGAGGCTGATACACCTGAAAGCTCCGGGATAAGGCGTCAGCCTTAATGTTCTTGCTTCCTGGTCTAAAGGTGACACAAAAATCAAAACGAGTAAAAAACAAAGCCCACCTCGCTTGTCTAGGATTCAGACGTTTAGCAGACTCTAAAAACATAAGATTCTTATGATCCGTGAGGACCACAGTGCGATGTAATGCCCCCTCCAGGAAGTGGCGCCACTCCTCAAATGCCCATTTAATGGCCAACAACTCCCTATTACCGATATCATAGTTCCTCTCAGCAGACGAGAACTTGCGGGAGAAAAAGGCACATGGCTTAAGATTGGTTAAGGTGGAGGACCCCTGGGACAGTACTGCCCCAACCCCATCCTCAGATGCATCCACCTCAACTATAAAGGGCTCATTCTGATCAGGCTGGATTAACACAGGGGCGTTAGTAAAACACTGTTTTAGCTTCTCAAAGGCTTCAATAGCTGCAGGGGACCAATTAACTAGATCCGCTCCCTTGCGAGTTAGATCTGTAACTGGTTTGATCACCAACGAAAAATTTCTAATAAATTTGCGATAGAAGTTCGCAAATCCTAAAAATCGTTGGAGCGCCTTAAGGGAGGAGGGTCGCACCCAATCAAGGATGGCCTGCACCTTAGCTGGGTCCATTTTGCAAGAAAAAGGGGTCAAAATGTATCCTAAAAAGGCCACCTCCTGAACGCCAAAGATACACTTCTCCCCTTTGACAAATAGTTTATTCTTACGTAACACCTCTAACACCTGCCTGGTATGAGAAACGTGAGATTTCCAATCTGCCGAAAAAATAAGGATGTCGTCAATGTAGACAATCATGAACTTCCCAACAAAAGGTCTAAAAATGTCATTAACAAAACTTTGGAACACCGCGGGTGCATTGCTTAGCCCAAAGGGCATTACTAAATACTCATAGTGCCCCTCAGGGGTATTGAAGGCCGTCTTCCATTCATCCCCCTCCCTGATTCTAATCAGGTTATAAGCTCCCCTCAAATCCAGCTTAGAGAACCAGCAGGCGCCTTGAATCTGGTTCAGTAAGTCAGGGATAAGGGGCAGCGGGTACCTGTTTTTGACCGTGATCTTGTTGAGTTCCCTGTAATCAATACAGGGCCTCAATCCTCCATCCTTCTTACCAACAAAGAAAAATCCGGCCCCCATGGGGGAAACTGAAGGCCGGATGTGACCCTTGGCCAGACTCTCCTTAAGATAATCCCTCATGGATTGACGCTCAGGAGTGGAGAGATTGTGAATACGGCCCTTAGGATACTTAGAACCCTCAATAATATCAATGGCACAATCATATTGCCGGTGAGGAGGAAGGAACTCAGTCTCGGACATGGAGAATACATCCTGAAAATCTCTGATATATCCGGGCAGGGTAAGAGACTCAGCGGTACCTCCAAGCTGCAATACTGATTTGCAACATTTGGAACAATCACCTCCCCATTTCTCTAATTCACCTGCAGGCCAGTTGATCACAGGGTTGTGGTCCTGTAACCACGGCAGACCTAAAACGAGGTCAGCGGGTAAATCCCTTAGGACAAGGAAGGAGCAAGTCTCAGTATGAGAAATTCCCACCGTTAAGGAAAGCTCGGGGGTACAAAACTCCACTCTCCCATTATTTAATGGTGTGGAATCTAAAGCAATGATTTGAATTACCTCCCTTAAAGGAACTAGCGGAATACCCACAGATTGTACAAAATCAAAATTAATAAAATTAACGGCAGAACCTGAATCAACAAATGCTTGACCAACCCCCTTAATTTGATCATAGGTAACAGAGACAGGTAGCAAAACTTTCCTTCTTACCACCGCAGGAGTTACCTTACTTCCCGCTGGAGATCTCCTGGAGGGCGGAAGTTTGGGACACTGCTGGAGCCAGTGGTTCGTTTCGCCGCAGTAAAAACAGGCTCCCTTTAGGCGTCTCTGGTCCCTTACGGTTCCACCTAACTGCATGGGCTCCTCAGGAATTCTGGTAGGAGATGGACTTGGAAGAGGATTTTCAGGCAAAACGGCAACCTGAGGGATACTCGAACGTTCCCTCAGTCTCTCTCTCACCCGTCGGTCTAGCTTAATGGCTAAGGTCATGGTCGCCTCTAAGGAATCAGGAGTGGGATAACATACCAGAAGGTCTTTCAGTTGGTCAGACAACCCCACCCGGAATTGACTTCTTAAGGCTGGGTCATTCCATCCAGAAGAGACACACCACTTCCTAAACTCTGCGCAATAATCCTCTACGGGACGGTTACCCTGCCGAATGTCCCTGAGCTGAGACTCAGCAACTGCAGCCAAGTCGGGCTCCTCATATAACAGGCCTAAGGCCAGAAAAAACGCGTCCACAGTCAGCAGACTAGGGGAGTCAGGGGGTAACGAAAAGGCCCACTCCTGCGGATCACCCTGCAGCAAGGAAATTATTATTCCCACCCGCTGCTGCTCGGAACCCGAGGAGTGGGGGCGTAAGCGGAAATATAATTTCACACTTTCCTTAAAGGAACGGAAGGTCTTCCGGTTCCCCGTAAATCGATCTGGCAGCTTAACATGAGGCTCCACAATGGGGCTGGATGTAGAGGGAGCCACTATTGGTACGGATTGGAGCTGCTCCTGATGCTGGAGCCTCTCGGCCAGATCCTGGATCGCTTGGGCCATCCCTTGAACCTGGTCCGTGAGGGCCCGCAACTGCTCCATAAATTTTTTGTGGCCTGTGATTCTGTCACGAGGGGAAGACAAGGGTGGTGAGCCCTGCACTGAACCCCTCCTTCTTTCCCTGCCTACTTGCCTCAGTCGGCCCTAGGTAGCCGCGGACAACCACGAAGGCGGTCCCTACACTACATAAGTGCGCAGGAGGGAAAGGGAACACAGGGACGGACACAACACAGACAGGACAAACACAATGCAAGAGAAGTCAGCAAGCCGGGTCAAACACAGGAGGTCACGTAAATACCAGGGGTGAAACAAGAGAGAGGTCAAGGTCCAAAATCCAAAAGTCCAAATCCAAATCACTGTCCAAGCACAAAGGTCGCACGAGCACTGATCAAAGGGGTAACTAATCACAGGCAATTTGAGAGGGCAACTGGACTGCTTTAAATAGCCCTCCAATGGGTCATGTGACGGGGCCAGCGTCACATGACCTCATTTGCATAATGAGCGCTGGCCAAACGTGACCAGCGCTCAAATATGCACAATTTTTGGCCATGTGGCGTGGCCAGCGCCACATGACCCAATATATAAGGGCAACTTAATATATTTAAAACACTCTGAGCGCTGGCTTGCCGGGCCAGCGCTCAGTACTACCCACTGCTCGTCTCTAGGGGGGCGGGGATGCCGGGCACGCAGCATCCGGAAGCGCGCCCGACGCTCCCCGCCTCTCGTCACTATGGAGACGAGGACGCATGTCGCGTCCTCGCTCCGAGATAGCGGAAGTCCGGCGGCGCTGCAAGCGGGGAGCGCGCCGCCGGTCTTCCGTGACAAAAAGCAAGCTTATTGATGCATAATTTGAGTGTCATGGTAATTTCTACTTTATATACCTGGGACGATAATTATCTGATTATACATGATATGAAACACTCAATATGGTGAATAATGTATATGTCAAAATTCAATATATTTTTGTGGAATATAAGGTTTTTTCTTCAGTATTATTAATCATATATGTTATGTAAAGTACTATACTGAAGTACATTATTAGAATGTATTTATTATTAATAGAGGAACGAATTTCTTGACAAATTATAACAAATCAGTTTAAAGATTAGATTCAGGTAAGAATACATTCAACCTGAATCTAAAGTGCTCAGATTGCCCCAAAAAGTTGTGTATTCCACTCTTTGAAGCTCCTTAAAGCCAAGACAGCATCAATAATGTCAAAGTGAATGTGACATATATGGCTATGGTTAAATGAATGAAAGCCACTGCACTGTCGTAAGTTTATTAAAATTACAGAAATGGGACTTCCGGTTCCGGCGCTGGTATGTAAAGACGCAGAGACTTTGGCTCCTCGCTGCTCTACATCTTACCCCTCCGCTCAGCTAAAACCAGCCTCACTAAAGTGAGCCACAGCAGCAGTCACGTGCTCCAGAGGGTATATGGAGCGTTACTTACTCAGGAGCGGTCACAAAACAGTCTCCCCATTTCGAGCAGCCGGAGTGATGTGCGGCCTACCAACCAAGATGGCGCCGTCCCCGCCAACAACGCCTCAGCGGGCGGGAAGTGAGCCCCCAGCAGAAAGGCTCCCACAGTCACAGGAGCTCTTTGAGACGGTAGGAGGGAGTGTGGATATCAGACTCCTGGCCATAGAGGTGGCAAAGCAGCTGGCCCCTGATCTTATAGCCTCCCTGTCTTCAATGGTGCAGGCAACCCTGAATAAGCTGCAAGAGGAAGTAGAGCTGCAGGATCACAGACTCGGAGAAGTGGAACAGCGGGTGTCATGTATGGAGGAAGAGTCGGCTAGAATATCTACCAAACTGCAGGACTTGATTCGAATGGTAGATAAGTTGAATGAACGGGTGGATGATCTTGAAAATCGCTCACGCCGCAGCAATTTGCGACTGATTGGGGTACCAGAATCGGTGCCACTGAATGAGCTCCGTCATTTATTTGAATATGACCTGCCACAAGCTCTGGGGCTACCGGGCAGAAGAAAAGTGGAGAGAGCGCATTGAATAGGCCCCCCTAGAGACCTACTCCACGCCATTTTTTTACAAAAATAATTAAATAATTTTAAAAAAAATGGCGTGAGGTCCCCCCCTTTTTTCCTTCGCCAGCTAGACACAACCAGCAGCGGCAGCCTGGCACTACCAGGGTGGGAAGGGACACGGTTATTGGCCCTTCCCAGCCTAATGGTACCAGCCTGCAGCTGCCCCAGAGCCAGACCCTCAATTTAGAAGGTCCGGTCCTGCGGGTACCCGGCTCTTCCCGGCACCCCTGGTGGCGGTGGGTGCCGAGGTAATAGATGTTGGGGTTAGTGCTGGCCTGCCATACCAGCAAGCACTAAGCCCAGTATTAGTAATCAGGGCCGTCTGTAGATAGCCATAATTACTAAAACTGTAGTATTGTAAAAAAAAATACACACACACAAGTATAAAACATTTTATTGAAATAAACACTCCCCCAGACCCCTGTTTGACCATTTTATTAAAAAAAAAAAAAAAAAAGCTGGTCCGACGTAGTCCACCGAATCCGACGTAGTCCTCTGCATTCACGACCCTGAAAAATAGAAAACAAACACACAAACACAGACCACTTACCTCTTCCTGCACTGGGATAATACACACAGCGATGTCACTGTACAGGGATAATAAACACAGTGATGTCACTGTACAGGGATAATAAACACTGTGATGTCACAGTACAGAGATAATAAACACAGTGATGTCACCGTACAGGGATAATAAACACAGTGATGTCACAGTACAGGGATCGGCGTCTCGTGCCCCCATCAGACCTCAGGTCGGCGTCTCGTGCCCCCATCAGACCTCAGGTCGGCGTCTCGTGCCCCCATCAGACCTCAGGTCGGCGTCTCGTGCCCCCATCAGACCTCAGGTCAGCGTCTCGTGCCCCCATCAGACCTCAGGTCGGCGTCTCGTGCCCCATCAGACCTCAGGTCGGTGTCTTGTGCCCCATCAGACCTCAGGTCGGCGTCTTGTGCCCCATCAGACCTCAGGTCGGTGTCTTGTGCCCCCATCAGACCTCAGGTCGGCGTCTTGTGCCCCCATCAGACCTCAGGTTGGCGTCTTGTGCCCCCATCAGACCTCAGGTCAGCGTCTTGTGCCCCCATCAGACCTCAGGTCAGCGTCTTGTGCCCCATCAGACCTCAGATCAGGGTCTCCCCCCCCTCAGACCTCAGATCAGCCCACCCAGCCACTTAAAAAAAGCATACTTACCTGTCCTGCCGCGCTGCCGCTGCCATCAGGTTCCGCGCTCCACTGTCTTCCCTGCTGCGTCAGGTCATAGTGCGCGCCAGAAGGGAAGACAGTGGAGCGTGGGAGCCGAGGACAGCGGCAGCGCGGCAGGACAGGTAAGTATGTTTTTTTTAAGTGGCTGGGTTGCTTGGGGCCTACCGGAGGATCCTCCGGTCCTCTGGTGGGCCAGTCCAACACTGTGTACATTCCCCAGCTTTGCTCTGGGAGACGGCGAAGGTCGTGTTAAGGGGACGCCTCATAGAGTATGTATCTCGCATAAAGAAGATTGCCAAGGCACGTTTTGAAAGTGCCAGTAACACTTTGAGGCAGGCATATGCGAACTCTCTTCTGACCCAGACTCTAACAGCCAAAGAGGGTTGGGTCTCGGCCAGAAGGGACTTTGACATGTGGGCTGACAAAAAGGAAAGTATAGGGAGAACTCGACTGGACGTGGAGCTGCATAAGTACGGGAATAAATCCGGTAAATTATTGGCCTCACTGGCAAAGGGCAGGCGTAAGGTGACGCATATCAACTGTCTAAGGAGGAGTGATGGGACCAGGGAGCACAGACCCAAATATATTAATGGCATCTTGAAGGATTATTTAGCAAACCTATATGCTTGAGGGGACGAGGACACTGAAGGAGGGAAGGCTTTCCTGGAATCTATGTCTATCTCGGGAATTACGGCAGAGCAATTGTCAGCTTTAAATGCCCCTTTAACGGCAAAAGAAATACAAACCACTATAAAATTCTTCCCTTCTGGGAAGGCTCCGGGCCCAGATGGGTACACGTCTGACTTCTATAAGGCGATATGTGTCCAGGTGGTACCGGTGCTTACTACCCTATTTACATCTATCTTGACAGACTGACAGACTGTCTGAGCACATGAATACTGCTCACATTACGGTCATAACTAAGGAAGGAAAGGATCCGGAGGATCCCTCATCCTATAGGCCAATATCACTCATAAATCAAGATCTGAAGATCCTGTCCAAACTATTAGCTAATAGACTAGCAGACATTCTTCCCACTTTAATCTCTGATCGTCAAGGCGGCTTTGTAAAGGGTCGGTCGGCAGTTATTAATGTCAGGAAAATGCTGCTGGCTCTATCGGTGGCAGGCTCGCCGACGTATAGAGGGAGGTATCCAGCTGTTGTTACCTTAGACGCCGAAAAGGCTTTTGATAATGTCAGTTGGAAATGGCTGGATTCGGTTTTGGATAAGATGGGTTTACAGGGCTCCTTCCGGACCTTTCTTAAAATGCTCTATCAGAATCCCAGGGCCAGGGTAAATACGATAGGACACATTTCTGATTCTTTTCCTTTACAAAAAGGCACCCGCCAGGGATGCCCACTTTCCCCGTTATTATTTGACTTAGCGATTGAGCCCCTGGTTAGGTTTCTAGATACCCCAGAGATCTTTGAAGGTCTGACCATAGGTAAAAGGGTTATGCGTATAGCTCTTTTTGCGGACGACATAGCACTATATATGGCAGATCCCCTTAGAGATATGGCCTCAGTTATGTCTTGGCTAAATACATTTGGGACTTTCTCGGGGTTAAGGATTAACTTTGCAAACAATGCAGTGTTGTATTTGCAAGGCAGAGATCGGAGAGAAAAGGGAGGTGATGACAGAGAAGTAGAAGGCATACCAGTAGCCACTTCTTATGTTACATACCTTGGTATTAAAATAGGCTGTACTCCAGATTCTATATACCGTTTGAACTACATTCCTCTGATATCCAAGATTCTGAGGGAGCTTAGTACATGGCACGACCTTCCCTTGTCCTTAATGGGACGGAACCATCTGCTGAAGATGATGTCCATGTCAAAGTTGCTTTACCCACTCCAGACCATCCCTTTGCTGTTGAAACATACGGATGTGAATAGAGTGAATAAGGCATTTACATCTTTTCTTTGGCACGGTCGTCGACCTAGGATTAAGGCACAAAAACTGTCAGCTTCTAAAGAACAATGTGGTATAGCCTTTCCTGATGTTAGGGGTTATAATTTGGCATATATGGCGAGACACATAGCGGATTGGATCAATGATACAAGCCATTATTCTGCTTTATCGCTAGAATGGGAATTCTGTGCTCCCTGGTCTCTGGTGGCGCTGCTTCACACCAGACTTCATTGCATACCAGTTTGGATTAAACAATCCATACTTATTAAGGATACGATAGCGACCTGGCGTATCTTGCGGAAAAAATACTGGCTGTCCTTCAGAATATCTAAACATCTTCCTTTGTGGAATAACCCGGAATTCCCACATGGCCAGGATAATAGTCTCTTTGCAGAATGGCGGTCTAAGGGGATATTGCAGGTGAAACATCTCTTACATGAATCGGAGCCGAGGTGGCTTTCGGGGGAGGAATTAATAACTAAATACTCCTTGAGCACTTTTCAAATTATTCAAATGGCACAAGTTAATGCAGGAATAACCTCCCATTTGATTTTGGTACAAAAGGAGGTCAAACAGAACATATTGGATAAAATCCTGGACCTGGGAGGTGGGAGGACGTCAGTGTCTTGGATATATTACAGGATGCAGAGAGAGAATCATCAGTATATAGGACAAGACATGTTTCGCGGATGGGCAGAGCAGTTGGAAGATGAGGAGGCAGCTCAAAAGATACAAAAAGGCTGGGCATCGGTAAGATCCCATATCTTGAATGAGGCATGGAGAGACACCCAACTAAGAATACTACATAGGGCGATTTTTGGTTTCAATATACCACCCCACCCCATCAGGCCGGATCGTATCACAGGCTGCCCGAAATGCGGGGAAGATGGTACAGATTTATACCATGGTCTGTGGTCCTGCTCACAGAGTAGGCAATTGTGGGAGGGAGTAGCCAAGATGATGGGGGATATGTGGGGTAAGGTAGTAACCCCGTCCTCACTGCTCTTCCTATTCCACTATGATGAGGCACAAGGGGTCTCTTACCTCGGTTATTCCACTCGATCTGTATGATCACCAAAAGATGCATTCTGCAAAGATGGTTGCAAGCAGAAGCACCCACCCTGGCGATTGTAATAGATGATCTAAAGAATCTCTTATATCTAGAACGCACAGATATTATGAGATCGAAGGATAAGCACACTAAGAAATTCTTTCAGAAATGGAGATGTTTTATTGTCAAATATATGTCAGATGCAGAAATTGTACAACTAGTGCAGCCCTTCTCATTAACAGAATGGTACCTGATGGAGCAGCTGAAAGGGAGGCTAGGTAGATTGCTCTTAGAAAGAAATACCACAGGTTAGAGATTGGGTGACCTTGGAGAGATGCAGCTTTACACCTGGGAGGGATGGATTCACTTACCTTCTTTTCTTCATTTGGACCAGAGAGGCCTTATCTTTCTTGGTAATATGTCTGGTTGATATGACTATGTTCTTTTCTCACCGTGATGCTACGTTATCATACTCTGGTAGCATGAACAAAAATGTTCGATAATGTTTCCTTTATTATTTATGTACCAGTTCTGTAAGATTTGCCTTATTAGAAAGGCCTTGATTGAAGGGTCTGTGTACCCTAATGTTGTTGTATGTTTTACAAATGTAGAAAAGATAAATAAAAATATATAAAAAAAAAATTACAGAAATGATATATGCTAATGCTTCAGCATTAGGCGAAATGCGCACCAAGGAGCGGGGCATCCTGATTGGTATTCTTCTTCATGTCTTGATTTTGTATATCTTGATGTACTTGTAAGCTGATTACCACTCTAGCATTCTCATATTGCACTCACTTGCACTATGTTTTTGAGCTCCTACTGTGATTTTGTGGTGATGTGCAATAATCATATATACATATAATGAATATACTTTGACCAGGGTATGTTCTAGTACTTATTAGTTACTTCAGAATATGCCTAATACTACCATTATTAATTTTTAAACAGTATCTCTATTTTTAATTGTATCAAATTGTGTATCACATTTCATTTATGTATATTTCCTATATTTCCTTATGTAAGTGTGGGTGTCAGGGGTGACTATTGTACATATTGAAATCACTTTTAGAAATTGAGTCGGGAAACCAGTAAAACCTTGATATCTTCCCCTGTACTGAACAGATTTATGTCATTCTGGTATTGTCTGAAAGCTTGGAACCATATCTCTAGCTGGTACCAAACCAGAATGAGGGACATGTGACTATTAAGAGGCTAAAACAAATGCTTACTGATTTCATGTAATTGCAGTGCTTGTCTCCGGTTATCTGTATGTGAGAGGATACACACTTGTCTGAGATAGTGGGGGAAGTAATCTGCATTCTGATTGGTCTTGTCTGTCTCTGGTTAGCTATGTGTAAAAGATTACACAGTGCTCTGGGGTAGTGGGAAAGGTTATCTGCATTCTGATTGGTCTTGTCTGTCTCTTGTTAGCTGTATGAGGATACACACTGCTCTGGGATAGTGGGGGAAGTTATCTGCATTCTGATTGGTCTTGTCTGTCTTTGGTTAGCTGTATGTGAGAGGATACACACTGCTCTGGGGTAGTGGGGAAGGTTATCTGCATTCTGATTGGTCTTGCTAGTTCATGTGAGGAGAGCAAAAGCTTATGGGAAGTGAGGGAAATACAGGATGGCCTCAAGGACAGGGCAAAGATCACCACAGGAAGAGCAGCAGAAGCCATTTTAGGAAGATGCTGAAATAGAGGCACAGAGAAATAGGGTTGCTAAGGGCTGAATACAGACATCAGAAAGGTAACATTAACTAAAAAATAAAGCTTCATCAGTATCTGCCCTTCAGCATCACATATGTTAGGAATTTCATTTTTGGTAGTGAAATGGCAGTTACACTTTAAGACCGGCGTCTAAAACAATGGTCTTAATAAATGTGCTTCCTTTCTTTTTAACCACAAGGGTCTAAATGCATGGCTATCCAGTAGTTATTTTGCTTGATAACAATGATTGTGTCAGCACAAAAGCAATCAAGCTTGCCATGCCCAACGGCATACCTACAGACCCAGTTCTGCAATAGTTGGTCATGTTCACCGGTATCATAATCATGTGTGTCATAATGTCAGCCTTGTCCTCTAGCTGTGGCTATGAAAACTCCCTCTGCACCACCAACTCCTTCTCACCATCCTCATCCTTTTCCATTTTCTCCACCATGCAACTTTGTCTGTGTGGGTCCACAACTACCACTGCAGTGTGCAGGATATGGAAGCTGTTCTTCTACCACTATCCCTTGTTGCATCAGTATGAACATTTATTCCAATATAAATATTATGGGTATAAAGAAGATTGGTCGGCACTATTCACATGTCACACCGGATTTTAGAATACTAGAGGCTTCACAGGCAGTCCATTCACACTTGACGTGCTCAGCGGTAAGATAGTAGCAATAGTAGTGCAAAAAGAAAAGCAGGGATTCCATGGCACATCTCCGGTAAAAAAAATCCAGTTTATTGTTACATAACAAACAGTGCAAAAATGGATGAGACAGACAAACTAGCATGCAGCCAATGGCCTTTTTGTGTTGTCTGACACTTTCTCATGATATTAAGAAAGCATCAGACGACGAAACAGTCATTGGTTGCGTGCTGGTTTGTCTATCTCGTCCATTCGTTTGCCGTTTGTTATGCAACAATTAATTGGATTTCTACCAGAGATATACCATGGAATCCCTGTTTTTCTTTTTGTATAAATATTAGAATTATGACATCAATGATGCTGCTGTTGTGCCTTCTCTGAAATCTTGTGAACGTTTTAAGGAACCTGTGTGTGCGATAGAGGTCCCTGATGAGCTACCACTGCCTGAGCTCAAAATAACACATGGTCCATGCTAAGGATGAGCGAACCATTTCACACCGATCCTGGTTCAGTCTGAACTTTGCTATTTTATGGATAGCACACAAACCCAAATCTTTTAGGTTTGTTCCAGAAAAATCCACTAAAACGGCCCGGAGAACCATTTTACTGCACGTCGCGGTAAAAAAACATTAAGCAGAAGGAGGGGTTCTCAGTTGAGGGCTTGCTCTGATTGGCTTCCAGGCTGACACTCAGCCTGGATGAGCCAATAAGTGATGCAGCAGACAGACAGGTGCCCTAGCAGAACAAGCAGAATCTCATTCTCTGCTGGGCTGTGAATAAGGGTGGTTCGGTGTAGCAATGTCTGCCAGAAAACTATTTTATGTAGTCAGGGACAGCCAGAAATCAATCAAGCTTGCATTCTACTGCCAGGGACAGTGATGGGAAAGCTAGAATTACAAAGAAGAAGCAGAATTGCGTGTGTGTGAGTCTGTGTTTGTGTGTGTGTGTGTGTGCGTGTGTGTGTGTGTGTGTGTGTGTGTGTGTGTGTGTGTAGAATAGGGACAAGCAGCGAAACTGTCAGCCAGGGAATGAAAAGTGAGGGGTTGCCTGTTAGCACAACTGCAGCTGCTGCAAACATCAAGCAGCTACCTGGAAGGTTATTACTTTCATTTTTTCCCTATTTTCACAGAAATCCTTTTTTTGGAGTTGGAATAAGCAAAAACTATATAACACATGTTCTACCATCAATTTAGCATAGCATATAGAATACTACTGGGAACTCTGTGAAAGGTCATCTCACATATTTAATTCTTTTTTTTTGTTTTAGTTTGAAAAATTGTATACATCAGTGATTGAGCATGTAATATTAGGGCTAAATGCGTTTCTTATGTCCACACACTAAAGTGTGAAGATATAGCTTCTGATCATTTGAATTCCATTTTGTATCTGTTCATTTAAGTCACAAAGAAGTCAGAAGCTCATCCTACAGAGGGATGCCTCACGTAGGGACCTAATCAGTGTTTTCCTGATGGAGACTCTGCTTTAGCTGAAAGGGATTCTTAGCTGATGTCGCTGTCAGATGATGTTTACTCAATCAATGATGTAAGTACCTCCCTTCTGGAGGTGGTCAGGACTCCAGTTGAAGTATTGATGTTATTGTGTATTATATTCTTTATTCTTTGTATATAGATAAGTGCAAATGAAGGACATTATATAGCCATATATAAACATTCCTTTGAAGTATATTTGTAGTTTCAGTTAAAAGTCTCTCTTTCAAGAGTTTCCAAGCCTGAAGTCTTTTATCTTATCAATAAAACAAGTTCCAATTTTTTGGGATTGTTCAATTTGATTAAACCAGCATACAGGTGATCAGTACACCAATACACAGGGTAAAGCAACAATTTACTGTGAGTGATAACATGATATTGAGAGTCAGGCCTGGCGTTTAATCATCCATTTCGATTTATTTAAAATCCACACGGTTGGTATTTTATTTTTTTACACTTGCGGTGACATTTGCATGTAAACGGGTGTCACGGACAGCAGAGCTGTCCGGGCTCCCGGCAGGGGACCAGTCACAGTGGTCCCTGCCTTAGAATCCCTGCGATTGGTCAGTCAGATTTGACTGACCAATCGCAGTATTCATCAGCGCAGCTCCGATCTCCTTGAGGAGATCGGGGCTGCGCTGCTATGTTTAAAATGTTCAGGATGGCCGAGCGGACCCCCCTCCCCGCCCACCCGCACCATGTAAGTAAAACAGCCCCCCTTCAATCCCCCCCCCCCCAATTTCAGGATGGCCAAGCAGTATTAGATTGTCAGCTGTAACATACAGCTGACAATCTAATGTAACGGCCGACATCGCAGCTGGCAGTGATGTCGGCTGTTTAACCCATTCCATGCCGCGGTCCGTAGAGACCACGGCATGGAAGGGGTTAACAGGGAGGAAGCTCCCTCCCCCATCGGGTGCTGCGGTGGGCTGGCAGCACACCGATGGTGTGGCCAGAAGAGAGGGAGCTCATGGTTACCATGGCAACCGGACGTCTTCACAGGCATCCGGCTTGCCATGGTATATCAAGCCTGACCAGGCTCCTGCTAAAGGCAGAAGCCTGATCAGGCTTAGTGTAAATGGAAAATACACCAAGTGGGTCTGAGTCAAAAAAGTGTAAAAAAAAAAAAAAAAGTTTAAAAAAATGAAAAAAGTTTAAAAAAATCATTTTTTCCATATACGCACATTTATAATTGAGTAAAAATAAATAAAATAATAAAATACCCTAGACATGTTAGGTATCGCCGCGTCCTTAACAACTTACTCTACAAAAATCTCACATGACCTAACCCCTCAGATGAACACAGTAAAAAAAAAAAAAAACTATGTCAAAAAAGCCATTTTTTGTCACCTTACATCACAAAAAAGTAATACCAAGCAATCAAAAAGGTGTATGCCCCCCAAAATAGTACCAATCTAGCCGTCATCTCATCCCACAAAAAAGTTGCCCCTACCTGAGACAATCGCCCAAAAAATAAAAAAACTACAGCTCTCACACTATGGAGACACTAAAACATGATTTTTTTTTGTTTCAAAAATGACATTATTGTGTAAACCCTTAATAAATAAAAAAAAGTACACATGTTGGGTATCACCACGTTTGTAACAACCTGCTCTACAAAAATCTCACATGACTTAACCACTCAGGTGAACGCAGTAAAAATGAATAAATAAAAGCTGTGCCAAAATTACCAATTTTTGGGTCACCTTGCCCCAAAAAGTGTAATAATGAATAATCAAAAAAACATATGTACCCCAAAATGGTACCAATAAAAATTTCAACTCTTCCTGCAAAAAATGAACCCCTACACAAGACGATCGGAAAAAAAATAAAAAAGATATGGCGTTCAGAAAATGGAGACACAAAAACATATTTTTTCTCAAAAATGCTTTATTATGTAAAACTGAAACAAACAAAGTAGACATATTTGATATCATCGCGTCCGTAACAACCTGATCTATAAAAATACCACATGATCTAATCTGTCATATGAACATGATAAAAATCAAAAAATAAATACAGTACTAAAACATCCATTCTTCGGTTACCTTGCCACTCAAAAAAAATAATATAGAGCGATTAAAAATCATATGTACCCCAAAATAGTACCAATAAATCTGTCATCTTATTCCGTAGTTTCCAAAATGGGGTCACTTTTTGATTGTTTGTACTATAGGGTGCATCTGGGGGGCTTCAAATGGGACATGGTGTCTAAAAACCAGTCCAGCAAAATCTGCCTTCCAAAAACCATACGGCGCTCCTTTTCTTCTGCGCCCTGCCATGCACCCATACAGCAGTTTACCACCACATGTGGGGTGTTTCTGTAAACTGCAGAATCAGGGTAATAAATATTTGAGTTTTGTTTGGCTCTTAACCTTAGATGTGTTAAAGAAAAAATGGACCAAAATTGAAAATCTGCCAAAAAGGTGAACTTTTGAAATTTCATCTCCATTTTCCTTTAATTTTTGTGGAATACCTAAAGGGTTAACAAAGTTTATAAAATCAGTGTTAAGTAACTTGAGGGGTGTAGTTTCCAAAATGGGATCATTTATGGGAGGGGGAGGTGGGGAGGTTCTACTATGTGAGCCCCACAAAGTGACTTCAGACCTGAACTGGTCCTTAAAAAGTGGGTTTTGGAAATTTTCTTAAAAAGTTTAAGAATTGCCTCTAAAATTCTAAACCTTCTAATGTCTCAAAAAATAAAATGACATTTACAAAATGATGCAAACATAAAATAGACATATGGGGAATGTTAAATAATAAATATTTTATGAGGTATCTCTTTCAATTTTAAAAGCAGAGAAATTGAAATTTTGAAAATTGTGAATTTTTCAAAATTTTTGGTAAAGTTGGGATTTTTTCATAAATAAAGGTGACATATATTGACTCACATTTATGACTGTCATGAAGTACAATGAGTGATACATGTCAGATTTTAAAAAAATAAGCCTGGTCACGAAGGTGCAAAATGGCCCGGTCATTAAGGGGTTAAACCAGCATTTAGTTGATTAGTACAATAAAGCACTGGGTAGCGCACAAAGGTATTTTTGGGGTTGTTGAATATATTCAAACCAGCATATACGTGATCACTACACCAATACATAGGGTAGCGCACAGCCTATTGGGGCATCTTCCTTTTTCCCAAGAAGTGGCAAGAAAACCCCACCACGCCCTACAGCATATAGTCAAGAGAGTCTCTCTGTTGGTGAGCTGTCATTGTTTGGACTGCCCTGAGGAGGAAGTTGTGGAGGAGGCTGGGGACCCAATGCTTAGCTGTGTTCATGGTGGTGTTAATATTGGCACCTGTATTCATGGCATTGGTGGTAGGGGCAGCAACAGTGACACAGCTTTATGCTAGCACTTGATGTAGGGCAGACGGGCACAGATAATTTTGTACAAAATTATTTGCCAAGAATCTCACATTTACAAAGTAGCGCCAGTATCGTGTAGATAGTGAGTATGGCAGTATTATATGTACTGATTTTATTGTCTGTGTTTGCAGAGTGCTGTTGCATTTTTTTATGTTTTACTTTTCTATTTACAGCTATGTGACGTACACCTGCATACTTGGATGTGCTGACTGACCCCCAGTTTTCCATGCAGTTTGGGTGGAGGCGTGGCTGACTCCACCACTTCGGTCATGAACTCCTAACTAACCTGTTTGCTTTGCAGGCTGATTTTAATTAGTGCTAGCATAAAGCTGTGTCCTGCTCTCCCTATATGCATTGGAGGCCAGTTGGCACCAGGAGAGGTGAAAACAGAGTGGGCTCAGCATTGTGTGGAACTTGCATTTCCTGAGTATAACAGAGGTCAGTGTGGCACCAAGGAGGTATCATATTGTGTGGGCTCGGCATGCATGTGGAGCCTGCATTCCCTGTGGAGGCCATTTTGGCACCACAGGAGGTACAATATAATGTTGGCTTGGCATGCATGTGGAGCCTGCATCCTCTGTAGTTAGTGGAGGCTGGAAGAGGCTAGAGGGGATTATATACTATTTTTCAGGGCAATTGGAGCAACTTTGGTTCAGCCCAAATTGATTCGGGTCCAAACCAAACTTTTTGAAAAATTCGTCGAACCTCAACCAAATCTTGTTTCACTCATTTCTACTCCCTGCGGACATGGTCTTGTGCATGGCGTAATCATTGACCACTTTATGCTGTTCATACAGATGCTCCAGGTTATAAAAAGTGGAGTATCAGCGAGTTGGAATGTCTCAGATAAAGCAGTTCAAAAAGAGACCATTCTTTTGTTACAAGTCCAGGACACTCTTCTGGACATGGTCAGCATCCTTCACAAGTCATGGTAAGTTTTTAAAAAGCATTGAACTACTAAATTTATATCATGAACCATACATAGATTTCCAAATGCAGCACAGCCACAATTTTCCTGCCACTGTTGCTGACCACATTGCCCAGTTGTAGTTGAAGGGGAGACATCCAGCAGGAAATTTGCTTATTGATGCAGAAAAGCATCAGTGATCCGCTGTGTGCTTTCTCTCATCCAACAATCACTAGTAAAGGTGCACTGCCACGGTAATGCATTTGACAATATATGGCTAACCCTCACACTGATGTTAAAATTAGACTTTCAACAATATATTCTAATATCAAGAACATACCGGAGCCTGAGCACCGCGTGAAGGTATCTCAGAGTGGCTCGGGACCTAACGCTAACCTACCTTGCCATATGGTCAATTGCGGAAGGAGCATATAGGCCGACACAAAGCAACCTACTCCTAGTTACCTCCAGCGTGAAATCACACATACAATGAGAGGAGGGAGGAGACTATGAGCCCCACCTACCCATGACTCATGTGCACCAGAATGTTACCATAAGATGTAAGTAAGGGTACATTCAGACCTGGAGTTGCCACACCTCCAGGTATAAATGTTCAAATACAATCACAGAAAAAATGTGGTCTAAAATGGCAGAAAATTGCTCAGACCCCATATGCTGTTGCGCATATCAAACCGGGGGAGCAATTCCTGCACATGTGGTCCGTTGCTAACAGCAATCCCCAGCAAAAATGCATACAATAGAGGATGCCTGCAGCGGACCACATGTACCACAAAAACATCCTACACAAGGTAAATAATTGTGTGGATGTGGCGAACTATATAATCAAACAATCACTAGTAAAGGTGCACTGTGGCGGTAATGCAATTGACAATATATGGCTAAACCCTCACACTGATGTTAAAATGAGACTTTCGCCAATATATTCTTATATCAAGAACATACCAGAGCCCGAGCACCGCGTCAAGGTATCTCAGAGTGGCTCGGGACCTAACGCTAACTTACCTTGCCGTATGGTCAATTGCGGAAGGAGCATATAGGCCGACACACAGCAACCTACTCCTAGTTACCTCCAGCGTGAAATCACACATACAATGGGAGGAGGGAGGAGACTATGAGCCCCACCTACCAATGACTCATGTGACTCAGGCTACACAGGTGCACCAGAATGTTACCATAAGATGTAAGTACTGTACATTCAGACCTGGAGTTGCCACACCTCCAGGTATAAATGTTCAAATACAATCACAGAAAAAAACGTGGTCTAAACTGGCAGAAAATTGCTCAGACCCCATATGCTGTTGCGCATATCAAACAGGAGGAACAATTCCTACCCGAGCCACTCTGAGATACCTTGACGCGGTAGGCTGAGAGTGACCATACCACCACAACCACCAGGAACATGACTTCAAGTGCCACTTCTACCACCAGCACAGCTCCACATTGTCACTCTGTTGTTTACCGGATATTTTATTTTGAAGCCTATTTAAACAATCAGAAGTCACCCTGTACTGTTGGACACTATAATATAACAGTAAATGAAGCTGAGCAAAATGTCCGGTACACTAGTATGCATACCAGCCATCCCGGATCCACGGGGACAGTCCCAGATTGCAGTGGCTGTCTCGGTACGGGGACGGTATGTCCTGTTCTCAGGCAGCTGTCTCTGCTTCCATAGGAAGCAGAGACAGTTGCCTGTAATGATGAAGCATCAGTTCCCTGCTTCATCATTCTTCCCCCCTGCCGGCTCGCCACACCTCTGGTCTGTGCGGGGAACAGGGCTGGACATATTACTGGGCATATTACTGGGGGCACATAACAGGGCATATTACTGGGGGGACAGCTGGGTATAATTCCGTGATGGGACACATAACAGGGCATATTACTGGGGTAATAGCTGGGCATAACTCTGTGAGGGGGCACAATGTGGGCATAAATACTCTGCGGTGGCATGAAGGGGAATAACTACTATGTGGGGTCATTAAGGGGACTGGGTAGGATTAGGTGCATAGTTATGTTTTGGGCGGAGTTAGAGGTGTGGACTAGTGCAGAAAAAAAAGCAGATTGATGTATAGTTTTGTGGGAAAAGATTCAGTAAAACCTGTAATTTATACATTTATATCTCTGCTTTTTCTACCTTCTTTAAATGTCTATCGGTACAGGCAGAGCCGGTGTTGGGGCGGGGGGGGGGGGTCAAACTAGGCAATTGCCCAGGGCCCCATTGTCTAAGGGGTCCCCTGCTTCAGTGCTGCTGTTCAGCTGAACGTCCGTGGAAGCAAACAGGCGGACAGCTGAAAAGCTGCCAGCTCCTGACACCAGCAGCACTTCTCTACTGGAGCTGTAGGACCTGTGATGCTTTTGCGTGCAGGAGGCGGAGCTCAGCAAAGAAGAGGTGATGCAGGACCTGCGATGACCTCACCATCATGTGACCATGGAAGGGGGTGGAGCTCAGCAGTGCAGGAAAGTAATTAAGAAGACCAGTGATGACAGCATGGGAAGAAGGATGCTGAAGTTGTAGTCCTTTCCTCTTATATCTCCTGTTATGTAATATCAGAGTACATTACATGAGGAGGTATGTGGAGAGGACTACAACTCCCAGCATGTCCAGGCCGTTATTATTCAATATCAGGGTACATTACAACAACCTGGACATGCTAGGAGTTGTAGTCCTCTTATGCCTCCTCTTATAATGTACTCTGATATTACATAATAACTGCTTGAACATGCTCAAAGTTGTAGTCTTTTCCTCTTATACCTCCTCTTGTAAAGTAATGTACTCTGCTATTACATAATAACGGCTTGGGCATGCTGGGAGTTATATTCCCATCCTCCTATTCCTCCCCCTGTAATGTCCTCTAATATTAAATAATAATGGCCTAGACATTCTGGGAGTTATAGTCCTGTCCTATTATACCTCCTGCGGTAATGTGCTCTGAATTAGGGCCGGGACGATGGATATGGGAGGGTAGTCATCCGCCTAGGGCATCACCTCCCTACCCATAAAGGGGGGCGCATTCATGGCCGCATGTGTGGCCATCCAACCTTACAAGCCTCAAGCCTAGAACCTAGCCTTAGAACAGCGCAAGAAGCTGCAATGACATCAGTGCAACCTCCTGCGCTGGGTCTCGCATGATGATGTGAATAAAATTATATACTGGCACTATAGGGGGCATTATATATTGGAAGGGGGGCCTACAGGGGAACATTAGAGCTAGAGATGAGCGAATCTATTTGCCGCTTTGTAGATTTGATACGAATCTTGGAAATTTTCCACTGCGAAGCTAATCTGGATTTTGTGAGATTCGCTCCATTAGATTCGAAAATGTTCTTAAAGCTTTCTACGCATTCGCTACGTACTTGTCCGATAAATTGTACGCTAATGCTATGTATAAGTTACTTTATACGCTGATGCGTACGAATTCAGTTAATTAGCGAACTTTTACTGTTATTTCGTTACTCGTGCGGCAAAAAGCGCGGAAGAAATGCAGCCACCAGCCGCAGGGATATGTGAGTGATATGGTAGATAGGTTGTCACAGTGTACACGGTGTAGCCAATGCTTTCTACTCACAGTTAGTTGTATATACCCTGGGCAGTGTGCAGTTGTGTGGAGGGTGGACACGACTTCCCTCGGGGCACACTCCGTACACAGGACTCCTCCGGATGGTCAGATGAGGTGCCCTTGGTGGTAATTTAACCATGTCGGTCGGCTGGGTCCTGGTTATCCGTGACGCCAGTGTCTTAAGGTAGACATTACCGTAATAGTAATAATGAGGAGGCAGCTTTGCGATGAAAACAACTAACAACCTTTACTTTTTCCTTGAGATGAGGTAGAATAAGTTACAAATGTCTTCTGGATAATACTTTTGAATATATTTCAAGGAATTAATACATCTGCGCACTATTCCAGGGATGCTTACAACATGCAGTTGCGACCTGACTGCCCTGAGGGTTAAAGGGGTTATCCCACGAATAATGTAAAAAATGAAAATCAGACATTATATAGTACATGACAATCTCTTTTTAACAAAGCTAGAACCAGCCCTGTACCTCACATGGATCCAGAGATCTCCCCATTCATTGCTGTACTAGATTTATATCAAGCTGGCAGCTCATGGGGAGTGTCTTTTCTGCTGCAGCTAAGGAGGCGTGTCTCCACTCTCCCTATCACAGCTCAGGAGGCAGTTAAAAATTTAAACTGAGCATGTGCGGCCTGTTCAGTGAATAGGTCAAAGAAATAAGAAATTAAGTGGTCCTATACAGATACATGCTATTGAATAACTCAGTAACTATAAAAAAAATTAATTACATGCAATTACAAAAGTATTCAGATCCAGGTGCTTGTTTGAAAACTGTAGAATATTTTTCGTGGGACAACCCCTTTAACAGTGGGTGCAAATTACAACTTGCGCTTAGTTGAAAAGTATGTGTCCAGGTGCTGTGGAGCGACCCCTAGTCAGAATGGTGTTCACAAAGTCCATAAAGCTGAGGTACAGCTAGTTACCTTTGGCAGACTTGCCTATCCAGTAGATTGCCAATGTGCTAGCAGCTTAGAATTGGTAAATGCCAACCTATAACTTAACTTGGCCAGAGTTAAGCATAAATGGCAGCCTACAGGATGACTAGCTCTCTCCTGCATTTTGCTTAAGTTGCCTTGGAAGTTGCTGAGCTCTTGCTGAGCTACCTGACATCTTTACTCCATGATGATACTTCAGTTACTGACTGTTACTTCCTTCTCTAGAGCTAACCAAATAGTGTCTTTGCATGTATATGTTACACCATAGCACCATCTAGTGGTGAAATTTATAATGTCAGCCTGGGAGGTTCTTCCAGCTATAAAATAGGCAATATGACAAGTACAATAAATGGAATTGACAATTGACATGGCGATACAAAATACAGTTTGTAGTGTCCCTTTCACACGACAAGTGGGACACTGCAGAAAGCGATCACCTGACCTAGTGAGAAGGGCTTGCTCTGATTGGCTCATAGGCTCGGTAAGCCAGTGACACATCAGTTGTGCTGCGATTGCTGAGATGAGCAGAAGCACTGTCTGTGAAGTTCTGAGAGACACAGAACTCTTGTGTTAAAATTGGAGTGTCATTGTTCTGGGAATCCATATTGCATATATCAGGGATACTGCAGGGCAAGTGCAGGGCCAGAGCAGGGCTAGTGATTTATCAGGCAGGGAGAGAGACAAAGATCAGCTGCAGGGCCATAGTCATGTGAAAATGTCTGGCATGGAAAAGCAAAAGGGTTCCAGCCAGACCTCAAGCTCCAAAAAAAGGAGAAGGTAGCACAGGGAAGCAGTGCCAAAGGACCTGTAGCCGGAGCTTCTACTTGTAGAATTCGCAATAGTTGGCCACTGTTCCACCAGGCTAACCCACCAAGGTGCAAAATTGTAGTGGAGGAGAAAGTGGATGAGGTAGTGGAGTGGATGGCACACTCATCTCAATCACAGCCAGATGACGTGCTTTCTTCTGCTGATACAATATTATGTAGCCAGGGGTCAGACTCAGAGCATTTCTCCTGCTCCACCATTCCGCTCCAGCAAAGCCTAGCGTCGTGCATGTCTGCGTATTACGCAATCTTTAGACAATAGTACGCTGAGGATTCGTACACAATTTTGTACGCTCATGCATACGTGTTCACATAAGTTGCGTACCATTAACAACTGTACGTTCGTTATTAGTGCGTGAATGTTCGCAAAACACCACATAATAATGTATGATTTGTCCGCAGATTCGGTCGAATAGATTCGTTAGAAGTACGAATCTTTTGAAAAATTCAACGAACATTCGGCAAAGCGAATTTTGGATGATTCGCTCATCTCTAATTAGAGCTACTGGGAGCATTATGGTTATATTATTACTACTAGGGTACTGTAAGGGTGTTATTATAATTTGACTCAATATGGAGGGCATTGGTACTAATGGGTGCACTCTTGGGAAGTATTATCACTATAGGGGGCACTATTACTAATGAGGGCCGTCTGGGTGTATAGTATAGTGTTTGTGGACATGGGGGGAACACAGCGGGCACAGTATTAGGAGTAGCTTCAGGGTGACATTGGCCATTGGCCTATAAATTTGGGGGTTGAGTTGCAACATCTGTTACAGTTCCCCATCTACCATGTGCCATATACTAATACTGGTGTCTTCTTATGTGGCAGAAGGGACTGCACATTCCCTGACCAAAGACGTCTGCCCGTGATGGTCTGGACCAACTGGAGAAGAAAAGGAAAGTGAAGAACTGAAGTCCGTGGAGACATCAGCTGTCACTGGAAATGTGTTTTAATCTTTTTATTAGGGTACGGTCACACAGACAGTTTCCAGATGCAGTTTTAGTAGCAAAAAACAGGAGTGAATTAAAAAAAGAGAAGTCATATTTGTCCTTTATACTTTCTCTCCTTTTATAATCTACTCCTTCCAGAACTACATATAGAAACCTGACTGTGTGGCCGTACCCCTAGAAAGTGGGGGGGGCACAATATGCCTGCTCCACCGAGGGCACTGACATACCTTGTCCTGGCCCTAATATTACATAATAACAGCCTGGACATGTTGGGAGTTGTAGTACCCTCCTCTTATACCTCCACCCCCTGTAATGTCCTCTAATATCACATAATAACAGCCTGGACATGCTGGGAGTTGTAGTTTCACATTTGGGGAGGGATGATCCATGTCAGTACAATACAATCATTTCTCTTCCTTATATTTGTACCTAGGAAAGCTGAGTAATTTATAGTATGGCTGCCATTATGGTTACTAGAGCTGCTATTTTCAGGTACATTTTTATCTGACCTGCCAATGGGACTCCAGCAGTGAATGAAGGGGCATCAACACTCTGTCTATATGAATCCATGCGCATGTGTGATCCTATCATCTTGTTCTGTGGCAGTGCTGGGATTCTTTAAATGGGTATTCCGGTTACATTATGTTATCCCCTATCCACATCTCACGGCCACTCCATTCATGTCTATGGGAATTCCGGAGATAGCTGAGTGTTCTACTTCGCTATCTCCGGAACTTCCATAGATATGAATGGAGCAGACACATGCATACCCTTCCAATCATTTCAGGGGGCTGCAGGGGATATGTGGTTCCAGTTCTTGTGATCATTGGGGGTCCAAGTGGTAGAACCCCTACAGATCTAACAGTAATCCCCTATACTGTGAATAGGGAATAACTTAATGTAACCAAAATAACCCTTTAAGGCAGTCTACAGTCTGTCACATAATCTGATTAAAAAATCACGACTGGTGCATCATCTGCTTGTAGCAGTGTAATTACAGCTGATCGTCCCATTCAAGCGAAGGCATTGCCGGACCCCCGCCGATCTGATATTGATAAACTGAGGATACATAATCAATATTAAACCACTGTACATATATCTATATACACTCACACAGTACATATATCAGTGGAGGTCCGACACCTGGAACCCCCGCCGTTCAGCTATTTAAGAAAGTACCGGTGCTCTTGTCCAACCCCCGCCAATCAGCTGTGAGCACCATGGTCTTTTCCATGCTCACCAAGCACCACACCATACATTGTATAGCGGCTTTGCTTGGTATCGCAGCTCAGCCCCATTCACTTCAATGAGGCTGAGCGTGAGCAATGTACGGTACAGCATCAAACAGATGATCGGTGGGGCTTGGACCCCCACCGATCAGATACAGATGACCTATCCTGAGGATAGGTCATCAGTATCAAAATCCTGGAAAAAAACTTTTAAATCTCTGCTCTTTCTATGCATGGGAGTCCAGTGGGTGGTCCTATAAGTGACTGACAACCTTGCCTCTATGGTTGTGCATACTCAGAGAGTGAGTCTGTGCAGGGACAACCACCCAACTGGTTACCTCCCCTCTGTACCATTAGTGCAAACTGCTAGCAGTTCATTCATAACTTCTAGTAGAAATAATAAAGGAATGGCAACATAGAGTCATAAGAATAGATGTTCCAGAATTGTTATTGCATGAATGAATGCATGAAGCTATTAAAACAGGCATGTCAGGAGAGGTGAAAGGTCCTATTTAAGATTTGTCACTTGTGGTGCAAACTGCACAATTGTGACTTTTTCAACGACACTTGCACTAAATCATTGCACAAGTGCCGTTACTCCACTAGCCTTGCCACTTTCCCGATAAGGCCATAAGGGGGGTGGTTTTGGGCAGGAAGGGGGCGGGACTTGCCACATTTATCAACTTCTACACCAGTTTTCTGGAGAAGAACACTGAAATCTACTCCAGCAAATAAGTAAACTGATTATCCATGTCCCAAAATCTGGTGGTAGACTCAAACAGTAAATCGATCCATTGTTCTCAGTAATAAGCATGACAAGAAAGATTTATACTGTTCATTCTGTTTCTCTCTTTCACACTTTTCCAAGTTCTCGTCACAGATGGTGGTAAGACATTTACGATTTATCCTTCAATGCTCAAATAGTACATGTATCCGTATATTTATGCATAATACAGGAAATGGCAACATTAAAGGGGTTGTCTCATTTCAGCAAATAGCAATTATTATGTAGAGGAAGTTAATACAAGGCACTTATGTATTATTATCCATACTGCCTCCTTTTCTGGCTGGATTCATTTTTCCATTCAATTATATACTGCTTGTTTCCATGGTTATGACCACTCTGCAATCCAGCAGCGCTGGTCGTTATTGCACATTATAGGAAAAAGCACCGACCTATCTGAACTTCCATGGCCCCCACCAGAGGCTGCAGCTTTTTCCTATATTGTGCAAAAATAATCATGTCTGATGGACTGCAGGGTGGTCTGTAACCATGGAAATGAGCAGTATATAATGTGATGGAAAAATGAATCCAGAGCCATTTCCCCACCTTTATTCACGCCCCCTTGCTTGTGATGGACAGGGCCAGGCAGCTCGCTCTATCTGCTGCCGGCCCTGTCCGTGCTGCAAATCCCGCGCCTGCGCCGTGCGGCCTTCATTCGGCGCAGGCGCAGTGAGTGCCGCTGGCTGCTGGGCTCCCGACTTCCTCACTGCGTCTGCGTCGATGACGTCACACTACACCCGGAAGAGAAGGCGGCGCAGGTGCAGTGAGGAAGCCGGGAGCCCGGCAGCCAGCGGCACTCACTGCGCCTGCGCCGAATGAAGGCCGCACGGCGCAGGCGCGGGATTTGCAGCGCGGACAGGGCCGGCAGCAAATAGAGCGAGCTGCCTGGCCCTGTCCATCACAAGCAAGGGGGCCTGAATAAAGGTGGGGAAAAGGCGCTACTAGGTGCAGGGTTACCGCCCCTTGCACCTAGTAAGGTTCATTTGCATATCACAAAAGGCCTCTTTCACACGACAGTATTTTTGCGGGCTCCGATCCGCATTTTTTGCGGATTGGATGCGGACCCATTCATTCTATAGGTCCGCAAAAAATGCGGACAGCACACCGTGTGCTGTCCGCATCCGTATGTCCGTTCCGTAGCCCGCAAAAAAAGACAAACATGTCCTATTCTTGTCCGTATTATGGACAAGAATAGTACTGTTCTATTAGGGGCCAGCTGTTCCGTTCCGCAAAGTACGGAATGCACACGGATGCCATCTGTTTTTTTTTTGCGGATCTGCAATTTGCGGACCGCAAAACACAACGTTCGTGTGAAACTAGCCTAAACCGTAATTTTCTACATTCTTTCATAAAGCACAACAGCTCACGCCATGCTTGTATGACTATTTTTGCTTTTACATGCATTTTCCTGTTATTTATAGCTAGTAGATATAATAAACATAATTATATTATTAAGCTGCATACACATGACCGTATCCATTTTGCGTCTGTAAACTGTGGATCTGCAAAATACAGATAACAGCCAGATGTATGCCTTCACTAGAACTTCCTATTCTTGTCCGTAAAACGGACAAGTATAAGACATGCTCTACAATTTGTGGAATGCATGTATATAGCAATGTCACATCACAGGTGACCCATACATATTCAGGCAACCAATAAGTTGGTTACCTGTGATGTCACAGCTCTATATAGTCATGCATTCCACGTGCTGGTTCTTGAACATGCATAGCACTTTTTCTGTTGAGTTATGTGAATACATTATCATTTGTATAGAATATTTACTCATACATTTTTTATTGTTGATGGCTGTTTTTACTTACAAAAACTTGGAGCATCCATGGGTTCATATTTCTTGCCATCATTTATATGGCATGGTGGGAATATAGATACATTTTTTTCTGGAGGTACCTTATTGGAGGGTTTTGTCTGATGTAGCAGCTGGGAGTCTGGTGTGGCAGCCATATGCCTAATATGCCTGGAGACCACAGCAGAAAGCTCTCAGCACTAAACATCGCACAGGTTTGAACCGTAGACATGACTTGGCATATTATTTCTAATACAAATTACAATGTGATTACATATAGATGAAAGTTGCTGAACATCTTCTATAAGATTTTATTCTATTTAATTATTATTTAATAATATAATATTTTATTAATAATTTTATTAATAATCTCTTAATATTATAAAAATGAGTTTCTGTCTGTCTGTCTGTTCTCTATGAGCGACCAAACTACTGGACCGATTTTCACCAAATTCGGCACACAGGTACATTAGGTGTCCGGGAAGGTTTTAGACCAGGTCTCATCTCTCTAGTACATACCGTTCCTGAGATATTCCCAAAATATGATCTCCATTAGCCAACATTACAACTGGGAACTTTGGTTTTAAACTCCATCTGCCATTCTCTGCAAAGGCACACACAGGGAGGGCAGGTTTCCATAACAACCAGGTAATTATCAGCAGCTGAGGAGCTCATCCATTTCTATTTACTGACACTGTTAAAGGTATTCCGGTTACCATAAATATATAAGTAGTAATAAAAGATGTTTTCCTCCACTGCTGCCCATTGCGTGGCCTCATAAATAAGCATGGTATCGACCTTTAATTCAGGCCACCCTAAAAGAAGTACTTAAAACCCCCGCCCCAGGTCTCACTAAGCCACACCCCGGACTTCGTCAGGCCACACCCCTTTTCACTCTGCAGCCATCAGAGATTGAAAAAATAAAGGCAAAAATCAACTTCTGTCAGCTGCAGGGATGGGTGGGAGGTTGACTTTCTTTCTGCAACAACACACAGAAACATTAAATGAAATAGATTAAATACACCCATGTGAAGCTTCTTGCTAATCCACGCCCCCGACTCTGTCAGGTCATGCCCCCTCCCACTCCGCAACCAACGGGGATTGAAAAAATGAAGGTAAAAATAAACTTCTGTTTGCTGCAGGGGTGGGAGGGTAAATTTCTCTCTGCAATGACACACAAAAATTTTAGATAAAATAGACTAATTATAGACTCCAACTGTTCGAAGCGCCTTGCTAAGCCACGCCCCCAACTCTGTCAGGCCATGCCCTCTCTCACTCCACAGCCATTCTGCAACGACACACAGAAACATTAAATGAAATAGATTAAATACAACCATGCGAAACGCTTTGCTAAGCCACGCCCCCAACTTCTGTTTGCTGCAGGGTTGGGAGGGTGAATTTCTCTCTGCAACGACACACAAAATTTTAGATGAAATAGACTAATTTCAGACTACAACCGTTCGAAGCATCTTGATAAGCCACGCCCCCAACTCGGTCAGGCCACGCCCCCTCCCACTCCGCAGGCAACGGGGATTGAAAAAATCAGCTGCAGGGGTGGGAGGGTGAATTTCTCTCTGCAACGACACACAAAAATTGTGACTACGACCGTTCAGTACTAATAAAAGATGTTTTTTTCCACTGCTACCCATTGTGGGTCCTCATAAATTACCATGTCATCGACCTGTAATTCAGGTCACCCTCAAAAGAAGGACTTAAAACCCCCGCCCCAGATCTCGCGAAACCACGCCCCGACTCTGGCAGGCCACGCCCCCTCCCACTCCACAGCCGACGGGGATTGAAAAAATGAAGGTAAAAATCAACTTCTGTTAGCTGCAGGGGTGGGAGGGAGGTTGGATTTCTTTCTGCAACAACATACAGAAACATTAAATGAAATAGATTAAATATACCCGTGCAAAACAATGTTTTCTTCCACTGTTACCCATGGCGTGTCCTCATAAATTACCATGGCATCGACCTGTAATTCTGGCCACCATCAAAAGAAGGACTTAAAACCCTGCCCCAGGTCTTGCTACGTCACGCCCCCGACTCGGTCAGGCCATGACCCCTCCCAGTCCGCAGCCAATAGAGATTGAACAATTGAAGGTAAAAATCAACATCTGTCAGCTGCAGGGATGGGAGGGAGGATGACTTTCTCTCTGCAACGACACACAGAAACATTAAATGAAATATATATACCCGCACAAAGCAATATTTTCTTCCACTGCTACCCATTGTGTTTCCTCAAATTACCATGGCATTAACCTATAATTCAGGCCACCCTGAAAAGAAGGACTTAACCCCCCCCGTGTCCCATTAAACCACACCCCCTCCCACTCCGCAGCCAATGGGGATTGAAAAAATGAAGGTAAAAGTCAACTTCTGTCAGCTACACTGACTTTCTCTCTGCAACGACACACAGAAACATTAAATGAAATAGATGAAATATACCCAGGTGAAGCCGGGTCCTTCTGCTAGTTTAATATACATTTTATTATTATTAGTCTTAATTGCTGAACTTTATTTGTTATATAAAAACAGAATAGATTTAGTATAAAATTTCTAATATTGTAACTTAACCCCTTCGCGACCAGCGCCGTACATGTTTCTAACAGCGAGACTTGCCGCTACTTACCGCCATCGGCGGCGTCTTCTAGGCCCTTCTGATGCCGTGATCACACGTGATCACGGCATCAGGATGCGCCTGAACCTGGAAGCGTACGCTTCCGGGTGGTGTACAGACACCCCGTGTGGCCAATCGGGGTGTCTGTACACGATATGAAAACTGTAATCCTCGCTGGTGAGGATTACAGTTTTCAAAGTGCAATTCTTATTCTGGCCACTAGATGGGAGGCCAGGATAAGAAATGAGCAATTCATGGATTTATCTCAGTCTAGTAAATCCCTGATTGCTCATAAAGAAAAAAAAAAACACAATATATCAGCTCATATTTGAGCTTAAAAATAGTCAGAAAAAAATTTTAAAAAATGTTAAAAAATATATAAAAAATAAAAAATACAGTATATACTGGCGTATAAGACTACTTTTTAACCCCTTAAAATAATGGCTACAGTGGGGGGTCGTCTTATACGCCGGATATACGGGGGCCGCACTGTGTGAGGTGTTTTTTTTTTCCCCGTCAGCGCGTAGAGAGCCCTGCTCTTAGCATACTGAAGTAGCATACTATTCTCTATATTCTCAGGAGGATTTTGAAGGCTTTTAAAGGGAAACTGTCATGCCAGCAAGACCTGTTACAATATCGCAGCTTACAGTTATGATCACCAGGCACTTGCTCTCTTGTTTGTTTTGCAAAGTTTTAGCTTTACCGTACATGTTTGAAACAACCTTATGTTTATAAGTGACAGTTTTGCTGCTATATACAGTACCTGCATGTCATATGCATTTGAATTAAAATTAACATGTTGAAATCAAAGCAGACTTTTTTTCATTTGGGAGAGGGGTAGTCTTATACAGTGAGTATATACCAAATTCTATATTTTTAGGGCAGAAGTTGGGGTCGTCTTATACGCCCAGTCGTCTTATACGCCGGCATATACGGTATATAAAAGTTCAAATCACCCCCCTTTCCGTATAATGAAAAAATCAATACCTAAATAACAATAAATATAGACATCATGGGTATCACCGTGACCGAAAACGCCCGTACTTTTAAAATATAAAAAAAAATTCCAATACGGCGAATTGTGTGGCGGAAAAAAGCGTCCAAATGGCGATTCGCCGTTTTTTGTCGCTTTTTTTTTCTAAAAAAAATTAAATAAAAAGTGATCAAAAAGTCATACACAACCCAGAATGGTATCAATAAAAACGTCAGATCGCCCCACAAAAAATGAGCCCCCATACAGCTCCGTACACATAAATACCAAAAAGTTATAGGGGTCAAGATATGACAAGGAAAAAAAAAAAGGGCAACTTTCTAATTATTTTATCGCTATCAAAACGCAGGAAAAACTATACATATTAGGTATTGCCGGATTCGTACTGACCAGTAGAATGAAAGTAACTGGTTAGTTTTAATGCACATCGAACGCTGTAAATAAGAAACCCGTAAAACTGCAGCGGAATAGCGTTTTTTTTGCAATTTCACCCGATTTGGAATTTTCTTCCCGCTTCCCACTACACCATATGCAATATTAAATGGTGGCGTTGGAAAGTACAACTTGTCCCGCAAAAAACAAGCCCTCATACAGCTATCTGAACAGAAAAATAAAACAGTTATGGCTGTTTGAAGGCAGGGAGAGCAAAATGAAAATGCATAACCGAAAAAACCTCCGGGGGTGAAGGGGTTAATGGGGGAGGTATATCAAACTGGTGTAAAGTAGAACTGGCTTAGTTGCTTGTAGCAACCAATCAGATTCCACATTTCATTTTTCACAGCTCCTTTGGAAAATGAAAGGAGGAATCTGATTGGTTGCTATGGGCAACTATGTCAGTTCTACTTTACACCAGTTTGATAAATCTCCCCCAATGTCTTGTAAGTTTAGGGACATTATTCTTCACATTCATAGGATGAAAAACCAGACAGAGAGCCCTGCTGGCAGCCGAGAACTGTAGACTGTATCCAGGATAATCGGCATCAATAACGTCTCTGAGGTTTTTCACGATGTATCAGTTGTTGGCTCACAGAGCACTGTCTATACTTGACAAATGAATTAATTAATTAATTAACTGTTGTTGATTTCTAAATAGTAAGACTTGTAGGAAAATCTTTAAACAAGTGTAAAGTTTAATTCCCTCATTTTATTTAGAGAATACATCACTGTTATATGTCTTATTACACACATAATATTATCATCATAGGGTTAAAAAGGAGGAGTGTCGCATTTACATATTCAGCAGTATAAACACTCATTCATCATGCGCTGCTTCTCGGTCAGAGATTTTCTTAAAAGAGGGACTGTGAAGAAATCCAAAGAAAAGCCTCCAACACCATTATGGTTTTGTAACCTAATATTTTCTTCATCACATATGGTGTCCGAAGTGGTCAGATTCAAGAACACCTGGAACTTGCTTTTAAGGGTGTCGTTTTGCTTCGCACTGAACGAGATGATTTAAACAAACTACTTGGACGGAAAAATATAATTTATGACAAACCACCACTTATATGGTTTATTCACTGATATTTTACAGGGCAGTAAAATGAGCTAAATGTTTTTTTTTTATAAATATTACCTTTTTGTATTTTTTAAATAATAGATTTCTATGCAATATGTAGTCAAGTATTTGTCCATTAAATAATATTAGATTTATAACGTATAATATTATTGTTATTTTTGCTCTTTAAATGTATAGCTTACTAGACCATATTAATTTATCACCTTGTATTTTTATACTTAAATGGTGGCTTACGTACTGTATAAGATCACCATCAGGTAGTCTGATAGAATGAAATCTTTAGGTCATTACTAAAATCTCTGCACAACAATCCTGAAACATAATCTTGGAATAAAATGCATTAGGCTGAAAATGGCATTTTGTGTATTATTATAAATGCAGGTGTAAAGGAGTCTTCCTCAGGCCATTATGTGGTGAGAAATAAGACAAGAATTATTTCACAGGACATCTGCAGCTAAATGATGATGATGCCTTTACTTAGCTTATAATGAGACTGTGGCAGGTGTGGGGAGATCTCTATGACCAGCACTGGTTTCCAGTTACTACTATGTTTGGTGTACAATGACCCATGGGCCATTGCTAGAGAGAAGACTATATACTACATATAATTTTCTCTAATTCAAGAACTCAAGAATAAGAAAAATCAATTTACTACAAAATGGAAAAATATATAAATGATACATAGAATATTAGGGGTGAGAAATGGGCCATTATATGGCTTTGACTCATCTTATGTCTAATAATACAAGAAGATTAAAAAAAAAAAAAAAAAGGCTTCTGGGGCAGTGTTTTTTTCATTATTGCCTTTTTTGCATTTTTTGGAGCAGTGATTTTTTTCTTACCTTAAATAATCTGTGTGTATTAAATGTTCAGTCAGTTTACAATCAGTTATTAAAATAACTGAGTATTATCCACTGGCGCTATTTGAGGAACAATATTTGTTGCTGCCATGACCGCAGCAGAACTGCACCACCTGCTGCCTCGGATTAAATCAATAAAACAACATATACAATTGGCACCGCACAACTCTAAAACTCCTATTGCCCTTCCCTCTGCTCCGTTACATGCCTCCCTGCACAATCTCAATAATCACAGATCGATAAGTATATTGCAACTTCTTACAGACACCTTCCTCCAAGATATCTCTATCAGCTGCCCTATAGTATCTGTGCTGTCATTGTGCTTATCACAGCATTACCTATATCTTGGCTGGTTCACGTTACAAACTTTACCATGTGTTCCTACCTTAATACGGTTTGCTGGGGGTATCCGGGTGTCCGGTCTGGAGGGGGGATATTCACGATCTTTGCTGGGAGTTGCCGGTCGGTGGCTCCGCTCCGTTTGAACTCACAGTAGTTGGCGCTCGTACAGAGCACTTGGTGATGTCACCTGCACTACGGGTCGGTAGTCAGTCTAGACACCCTGAGGAAGAACAACGGCTTGTTCGAAACGCGCTGGTGGAATCCTTTTGGCTACAGTACCGACCCGTAGTGCAGGTGACGTCAACAAGTGCTCTGTATGAGCGCCAATTACAGTGAGTTCAAACGGAGTGGAGCCACCGGCCGGGGCCCGCTCCATCTAACAAGACAACTCCCAGCAAAGATCGTGAATATCCCCCCTCCAGACCGGACACCCGGATACCCCCAGCAAACCGTATTAAGGTAGGGACATGTGGTAAAGTTTGTAACGTGAACCAGCCAAGATATAGGTAATGCTGTGATAAGCACAATGACAGCACAGATACTATAGGGCAGCTGATAGAGATATCTTGGAGGAAGGTGTCTGTAAGAAGTTGCAATATACTTATCGATCTGTGATTATTGAGATTGTGCAGGGAGGCGTGTAACGGAGCAGAGGGAAGGGCAATAGGAGTTTTAGAGTTGCGCGGTGCCAATTGTATATGTTGTTTTATTGATTAAAATAACTGGTATAGGTCACGTCCATCACCACTAGTTATGCATCACATCACCACTAGTTATCTAAGAAAGGAAATGCATGACAGGCACATAATTCAGAGAATTGTGACAAAAATGTCATGCTTCCATTCCAAACACCATCTTTTTAGGCCTCGTTCACATTTCCGTTTTTCACTGACGTGTACGTCTGCATTTTCTGCACTTCACACTTTCCCATTGATTTAAATGTGTCTGTTCACATTTCAGTATTTTTTGTTACTGACCATGGGTCAGTAAAAAAAATCATGGGGACATGCACTACTTTGATCTGTGATGCGGATTCTTTGGAAATTAATTTTCAGCTGAGCAACGTCAGTGAATTACGGATGACACACAGATGGTGAAAACGGACACATGGACCCCAATATGGAGACACAGAGGAGAATAGCATGACAATAATGACACATATTATGAAATGTGAAAAAAAATGCTCCATACAGATGCCTTTTAATGGCTCCATACAGCTCTGGAGTGAGCAATGCAGCACTCTTCAACTTTTTTCTCATGATGCCACACCAAGCACAACATCAAATCTAGGCCTTAGCATTTATCAAGCACCAATGACAAAACTGAATAAAGAATTCTCTCAATTAGGGCCCTTGCACACAACCTTATGTCCCGGAGCGGCATCGATCGTGCGCACGGGAGCGCACAGCATTATTGATTACAATGATGCTGTGCACTCCGGGCCGCCCGCAGAGCTATTATCCCGCACTCACAAAATCATATGAGTGCGGGACAATAGTCCCACGGGCGGCCCGACGTGCACAGCATCATTGTAATCAATGGTGCTGTGCGCTCCCGGGAGCACGATCGATGCCGCTCCGGGACTTATGGCCCGCTCACGGACCGTATGTCTCGAAGAGCATACGGTCATGTGAAAGGGTGCTTTATCTGAGGCCTGTTTCACACTGCTGTTATGAGTTCTGGCAGACTTTACCATCAGAGTACAACCTGGCAGAGCTAGCTGGATCCAGCATTGCCAGATATTATATAGTCAATGGGTTTGGTGGGCATTTCGGTAACATCTGGCAATACTGGATCCAGAGAGCTCAGGCCTTATACTTGTCTCCTAACCTATAACAATATAACAGTATAATATTGAAATACATACAAAACAGGCAAATATGTTTCTAAACAGGCAGAAAAGCAAGTGCAGGATATGACTGCTTCTGTCAAGGTAACCTCACTTCAAACTGTGAGGCCTCCCCATTATTGAAGAGCTGCCTTAAATACACATACCAGCTTGTGTCTGCCTTATGCTACAGTTCTGAAGTAAAGCCATGATGACAAGACATACCGTACATTGGGTTTCATTTTATACAATCCAAACTGACCTCATCACAATTGATTTTTGTTACTGCTTGATAAACCCAAACGTCTCAAAAAAGAGTGTTTAACTGCATTAAACTGACACAGATAGAGATTTATCAAAACTGGTGTAAAGGAAAACTGGCCAAGTTGCCCATAGCAACCAGTCAGATTCCACCTTTCATTTTCCAAAGGAGCTCTGAAAATTGAAAGGTGAAATCTGATCAGTTGCTATGGGCAAGTAAGCCAGTTTTCATTTGCACCAGTTTTGATAAATACCTCCCATAGTGTTTATTCTATGTCTAGTCAAAATAACTATGAAAATGAACAGCATCTAACAGAAATTATTTATAAATCATTAGATAGATAGATAAATAGATAGATATGATCTCAGTAATTAACATAATGTACTGTCTCTTCAGAAACACAGGATAATAGAGTAAAGTTCCATTTTTTTGTTTAAACTGCCATATATTGGAAATGCACAATCTTGTATAAAAATGAGATCATAGTAGGTTCAGTGAAACGTCTGCTGCAACATTCAGGCAACTATTGCACCTCCTTATTCTTGACAGCCTTTCCATGTCATATCCCAAGAGGATAAGACCAGTACTTTAAAAACCCACTGAGTTTGGAATCCAGACCACAAACAGCAATCACAAATTCAGAGGTAAGTGGCTCCAGTCACAGCTACTACTGAATATAGAAACACTTCTACCAGTAGTATTGAGAAATGATGTATGGAGTAGGCTACTTTACTTTTTTCAAATTATTGCAATATATTTTTACTGTATTTTTTTTTAATATTTGTTTACTCAGGGTAGGTTTGGCCTTGACACAGTTTAGCTATTTTTTGCGCTTTAACAGCTTTAACCTTTTTTATTTATTGGGTTAGTGATGTAATTTTTTAGGCATTTTTTGTGGTAAAAATATAGTATTATTCTAATTTTTATTTATTTTTCTAAATTTGCATTCAGCATTGTCTACTGTAAATTTTGATATATTAAGTGATAATTTGGGGTAAGCAATGAATAGATAATATTTTTGGCAGTGGCTTATGTTTTGTTTATCTTTAATTCTTTTTTTTTATTTTTTTTTATTGAATTTTCTTTATTTTTAATACTTAGATAGTTTTTGAGCTAGGTCCCACCTCTGGGACCAGCACCTATCTTCAAAATGGAACCCGCAAAGAGAAGGAGAGCAGACAGCACATGCGTGTTCTCCCTCCATTCATTTTTATGGGACTGCCGAAAATCCAGCACTCGGCTATTTCTGTCAGCCCCGCAGAAGTGAATGGACCAATGGCGATGCTTGTGTGGTGCGCTTCCCATCCACTTCTATGAGACTTCCAAAAATATATTTTTAACACTCTCATAGAAATGAATGGAGGACGCACCCGCAAAAGCGGTCTGCTCTACTTCTCTTTGCGGACTCCATTTTAGAGATAGGTGCAGGTTCCACCTCAGACCTTGGGAGCATAATCCTGTCATGAGATGAGTCAACCTCTTTAAACTTTGACTAGAGGAGTAAGACGCACACTGTTCCTCCATTTCATTCAAACTCCTCCACACTGTGGTCATGCAGTGATGACGAACTGGGGTTTGGGACTCTGAAGATCATGAGTGGTGGGTGTCTCTGTGAGCAGACAATTGTCTGACCACAGGGACACCCACCGATTACCTATCCTGTGAATAGGTGATAAATAACAATTTTGGCAAAAGACCTTTGAATTTGAGAAAATACTCTAATATTCTTAAAAAAAACTAGTGGTTGATGTGCATTCATGATGCAGATGAATTCCAGACTGACGAGTGGTTTTACAGCTACTACTACAAAAAAAAAGCACTGACAGTCAAAATTGTGCTGATTTGCAGTCAAATTTGCTTTGCTCCATTCACATCACAGCTACGTAGTAGTCATTATGGGGGACATTTAACATTTGGGATTGTTTTCATGTCACTTTTAAGTCTGGTTTTGCATTGTGTGGTTGCACCAAATTTATGAAATGGTGCACAGTTTTCATGTATTTTGGGCAACTGCACTGAGTTTTATGACTTTTTCTTAAAAAAATATTAAGGGGCTGTTTGGTGTAGTATGCAACCTTTCTGCAGTATTTCAAATGTCACGGGTAGAAAATGTGCCATAATCGAGGTCTGATTTCACTTTTCTTCCTTTTAAAAGTGTCATGTCTTCTAAATGTCACAAAAAAGTCACTATTGGCATGTCATGTAACATTTGCCTGTCTGCCAAAAATCTGATGAATCTGGTTGGGTAAATGTCCCACTATGTGTCTGAAACCTTAGGCAATGTTCAGTCTCGTTTCTGAACACTGGAAAAATTTCCAAATGTATACCTCCAATGGAAACCTCTGCAACTGTATGTACAACCACAGATGCCAATTTATAGCCATAGCGAAGGGAAATCAGGAGACACTACCTAGAGTGTTATTGTCTGCTATTTCTCCTGCCACCATACCTCCTCAGCTAGGGTTAGAGACATTGCACTTTTTACAGGCAACAGCTGGATGTACTGTAACTCATCCTTTGCATTTGTTCGTCTTTGTCTGCTTGATCCCTTCACACCAACTTTTCACTGTCCTGAACCCCAGGTAGCGACAACCTGAGAGAGTACAGTACAATGTGACACAATATCTCATCAGGGCAACTACTGTGTATATCCTCTGCACTGGCTCCTCAGGGGCTTGCTGCACACATCAAAGCTGATTGTGTTTACTGTACCTCTGATGACAAAATAAAGACAAGAACATAGCTGTACTGTGTCATATAATGGACACAAAGCTGCATGCCACACCTCTGGTACACATACTAGGATTGTAATTAGTCTTGCAAAAGTGTGTCCAGGGCACCGACTATTCTATTGATTTTCAGCAAGCAGATATCTTGAAAATTGTGTGGAACTACCACTGACTGTATTGTTTACAGTTGTATAATTTTATTTTTGGAATATATGACTTTAAGTTGCCAACACAAATTAGATAATATGTCTGGATTCCCCAATGTTAGCTGTATCAGAAAACAATTAATCTGCTCTGAGGCAGTCGTATTATCTTTTGTTCACCTAAAAGAGATATGGTTTATGCACTTTGCTGATCCAAATTTTAACAATTATGGGGGAATAGGAGAATATGAGTTTGGTTGACAGATATCATGTGTGTGGCCCCTTAAGGCCCCTTTACATGGCCTGATGGAGCAGATTGTTGGGAAGGAAGCATTCCTCCCTGACAATCGACTAATCGTCAGTGGACAATCTCCTTCACAGTATGGGGAGCAGCGATCATTAATGCCATCATTCCTCCCATACAGAATCATTGTTTGCCAGAGTGCTTGAATGGCATTATCAGCTGTCAGCAAATGATGATTTCAGTGACTGCACCAACGATCCTATTACCCAATGAATGAGCATTCATTCATTGAGTAATTGGCAGCACCTTTACACTGGCAGATTATTGCTAACGAGCTACTTTCTGCAGTTCCCATTTGCAGGGTGCAGTCTTTCAAAGGCTGGCCAGTCTGTCTCAGAAGTGTGGTGGGTACCAGAAGCAATCAACCCAGACTACAAGCAGTAAACTCTGTTGCCATAAACGTGCGTTTACCTTACTGTCTATGCTGAACACAGCCTTAAATTAGTCCTCAACCTTCTGAATAAACATTTGATGCTTTCTTCCCTTAGAGGTAGTTCTCAGCAAAGTTACTCTTTCAAGCAGCTTTTACCCTAGGGAATGGTGTTTTCCAGTCATTTTCAAGTACATCATCGCAGGTCTTCACTTTAGCTCAGCTAGCTAGGAACTCTCTAATGCTAGCCACAGGAAATGGGTCAAGCGCATAACCCAAAACACTGCAACCAAGACTGCCAGTTTAACTTCCTCCTCCCATACATAGCTTTTTTTTGCATTCACAGTGCATAAATCACAATAAGGATCACGGTTAATATTTAACTAGTGAACCTGATTATTAAGCTTTAACCTTTTATCAGTGATGGGGCACAGCACTTCTGTCTTTTTTATATATATAAGTCAAACTAATAAGCTAGAGTATAGGGTCAGAATCCTTAAGAAAGTGAATAGATTCTCTGTGGGATCAGTGTCAGCAAAGGAGGCTACATTCTGGGTAGATCACTATCCAAAGAAATCAGACCAGCAAGAGACCAATTCGCTCTATCTAGCTACAGCTGGCAGTACCAGATTTAAATATCGCGGCCTTTACAATGATTGTCTGAGAATAATCTATGTTCAAGATTAGAGCACTGAGAATAAATGGAAGGGATCACAATTAATCATTGCTCCATCCAGAGATAGTACAGCACTACATTTGGACTGAAAGGATCACTGCTGACATAAGGTCAGGCACAAAAGTAACTACACTTAACTGCTTAAAGGCTATGTACACCTTTGGGGGCATTTTTTATTAGTACATTGTACTCATTAGGAGATAAAAATTATTGTTATAATTGATTTGTATTAAAAATACGGAGTGCTTTTCTCTGTACAGAGCTGAGATGCTCTACTAGCAGGATCTGAATTTTCTCTCTGCTCCATCAGACAGGGAGCTGACAGGCTCCTTATCTCTGCTCTCTGACCTTATAACAACACTCATCAAAGCTCATTCCTTAGCTTACTGATAAGAATGTGGCTTGACCTGAAGTGTTTATGACCTCTTAGTAATTTAGAGATTTGAATTAGATTACCTGCACAAAATGAAAGTGGGATGTACACAGCTAGAAAAACAGTTAACCCTTTGTGGCCCCATATGAGTAAAATGCAAGCATAAAACAGTTATCCCCAAAGGTGTACACAGCCTTTAAGCTAGTATGTTAGATGACATACACAGTAAAAGTAATATTCTTTGTGAAACTACATGGTAAGAACAACATGCTATGTGGTAACACTGATCGGAGGCATTATAGTTTGGCTGTATGGGGGCAATATGCTATGTGACATTACATTATATCAATAAAGTGGAAAAGGCTGCTTGGATTTTTAGAATAGTTTATGTGCAATGTGTATGTCCCTTGATATAGTCATTTATTTTTTTTACGTTTGTGAGCATAACAATATTTCACTTCATGCACAGTATATAAAGGTTATATAATATAGACCGTAACACAACCAAAGTCCAATATGGTTAATGGGATACAAAGGTCAAGCACCCTATATTCAAAAGCAATTAACAGAAAAGTGGCCCTATCTATAATACTTAACTTTTAACCGTTCAATTTAAAAAAAGCCCAACAAAATAATTAACAAACAAAAATCACAGCAAGTAGTGCAAGTAAACCAGTGTGCAATTTAAGAAAAGAAATGGTCTTACCGCTTTGTAGATTCTCGGTAAAAGGGATTCTCCCAGCGTCCAGCCGGGTGTCTTGCCCTGAAATGTCCTTACTTGGCCTGAGATACGCTTTACGCTCAGATAACGCAGCACTTGCTCTTATATAATATACAAAACATGCTAAAAAAGAAATGGAATGTGCAATGGTTTATCACCAACAAAATTACACTTCATTGTGTGAAAGGTTGGTTCAAAAGACTGTAAGTAGGGTGGGCAAATCGCAAAACTAATACCTGTATGTTGCGGTTTGTGACATTTTCAATATCTGTATTCTGTACTTGCTGATATGTTTAGAGGGGATTGTCTGTATCCCAATTTTTGGGACTGCACAGCATGGCATCGTAGCCTACAGGATGCATACCACTGCTTTATTACTACATAACAGTACCAACATGTGGACAAAGGATACGACCAAAACATAGTGGATTCCCTGCAGCCTAATTATGTGTGGAAAATCTGCAGCACATCAGCAAAGTAGATGAGATTTCAGAAATCTGGAATGTGGGCTTAAAGTTTATGCTGTGGAACTACTCACAGCTTTCAACCTTTGTATTGCAAAGGTTGAAAGAAGCAGAAGTCCCACTCTCAACAACGCCTCCAAAAAAATCCCATTTTCTTCTGATATTTCCTGTAGTGATGTATTTAAGACAGATTTGCTGTCTGTAAGGGTATGGCCACACATAGTGGGTCCATTGCGGATTTTCCGCAGAAGAAAGTTTAGAGCATGTCAAGCCAAAATCCATCTCTCTAAAAACGCACCAAATTTATGGCACAGAAATGCTGCAGATTGGCCTCAGATTTCACCCTCTGTATTGCAAAGGTTAATGTCCACAGCAGGAATTCGCAACCACAATTGAAATCTGCCTGACATGTAAGGTTATTCACAAATACTATTGGTGTGAGAGGAATGCTATATTACATAAACCTCCATTTGTGTTGCAGACTTTGCCTTCAGATACAGACATCATACAATGGGGACCTGGCTCACCCTTGACATTATTAGTTATTTATTCCTGGACTTAATAGGAGTTCCCGGCAATCTTTTTATTTTATTTGCCTTCCTTCACACGTTCCATAGTCAAGGTAAAGTAACCACAGGAGAAATTATCCTCAGCAAATTGGCACTGTCCAATCTGCTGGTCATTTTGACATGGGGCCTTCCAGTCACACTGCAATCCACTGGAACCTATATGGTGTTTGGTGACTTATCTTGCCAGATAAGCCTTTACCTTTACTGTGTAGGAAGAGCCATGTCTGTCAGCATTACCTCTTTGCTGGGATGTTTTCAGTGTATTTCCATTACCCCGTCGCACCGTCGATGGTCAAGAGTAAAGAGAAAGCTTCTGGATCACCTGTTCACTGTAATGCTGTTTCTCTGGACTTTCAATCTAATCATAAGTAGTACCAGGCTGGCATACTCTACAGCTTCTATCAAGAACATTACTTCTACATACATTATGAGTTATAGTTTCTGCTTTGTGGTCTTCCCAAATTATCTCCTCTACATAGGTAATGGGATTATATATGTTGTTCGTGACTTGTTCTTCTTGACTCTGATGATGTTGACCAGTGGTTATCTTCTCTATGTTTTCTACCAGCATGGAAAGCAAGTAAATTCTATCCCAACCTCAAACACTAAGCATGCTGAGATCCAAGCAGCCAAAGCCATCTTTACTTTGGTCATGATGTATATTGTAAGCTTTGGACTAGATAATTTCTTTTGGATTCTCACTCTCTCCACTTTTACTCTTTCTCCCCGATTTACTGATGCACGAATATTTTTCGATTCCTGTTACTCTGCTATAAGCCCTATTGTAATCATCTCAACCAACAAGAAAATACAAAAGGGCCTTCAGTGCACAAGGAAAAAAAGAGACCTCCAAGCGGTGAATACTATATCTAACCATATATCTAGGAAGAAGTCCTAAAAATGACACACATTTATTCTAAATGCTTAGTTCATGGTCCATAGTATTGGTTTTTGTGAGGTCAAGCAAATATATATGTAAAATAATTTGCCATCCTTTAATGTAAATTTTTCAGTACACAAGTTTTTCTTGTGATATATCCTTATTACTGTAAAGTTTACTAGGTCACAATAGCTTTAGAACTACCTGTACAAGGCTCTTTCTAGTTGATTAATTTACTGTCTATACTTTATATATGTATAAGAATAGTACAGTGCCTTGCAAAAGTATTTGGCCCCCTGGAACTTTTCAACCTTTTGCCACATTTCAGGCTTCAAACAAAAAGATATAACATTTTAAATTTTTGGTGAAGAATCAACAACAAGTAGGTCACAATTGTGAAGTGGAACGAAATTTATTGGATCATTTAAACTTTTTTTGTAATGATAACACTGAAAAGTGGGGCGTGCAAAATTATTCGGCCCCCTTGCATTAGGCCTCATTCACACGTCCGTTTAATGTGTCCGCATCCTTTCCGCATCTGTTTCCGCAATTGCGGACAATTATGCGGATAGGTTGCGGATCCATTCATTTCAATGGGTCCCGAAAAAATGCGGACAGTACACCGTGTGGTGTCCGCATCCGTGTGTCCGTTCCGACTGTCCGCATAAAGAAATCCTCCTGTCCTACTTTTCTCCCGAATTGCGGTGCACAAAGAAAGTCCATGGATCCACAAAAAATGCGGAAGACATGCGGAAAGGCATCCGCATGTCATCCGTATTTGCGGATACCATTCCAGGAGGGGAGAAAAAAAAAGAAAAGGTACAGATGTTATTCATGCTTCCGTTTTTTGCGGATCCGCAAAAAACGGATGACATATGGATACATCCTTTCCGTTTTTTACGGAAAAACGTAACGGATGTCCTGGAAAAATGGAGTTTTTTGCGGAACAACGGATCCGCAAAAAACTGACCGTTTTCCAGGATGTGCACAAATACGGACGTGTGAATGAAGCCTTAATACTTTGTTGCACCACCTTTTGCTGCAATTACAGCTGCAAGTCGCTTGGGGTATGTCTCTATCAGTTTTGCACATCTAGAGACTGAAATTCTTGCCCATTCTTCCTTGCAAAACAGCTCGAGCTCTTTGAGGTTGGATGGAGAGCGTTTGTGAACAGCAGTTTTCAGCTCTTTCCACATATTTTCAATTGGATTCAGGTCTGGACTTTGACTTGGCCATTCTAAGACCTGGATACGTTTATTTTTGAACCATTCCATTGTAGATTTTGCTTTATGTTTGGGATCATTGTCTTGTTGGAAGATAAATCTCCATCCTAATCTCAGGTCTTTTGCAGACTCCAACAGGTTTTCATCCAGAATGGTCCTGTATTTGGCTCCATCCATCTTCCCATCAATTTTAACCAGCTTCCCTGTCCCTGCTGATGAAAAGCAGGCCCAAACCATGATGCTGCCACCACCATGATTGACAGTGAGGATGGTGTATTCAGGGTGATGAGCTGTGTTGCTTTTACGCCAAACATATCATTTTTCATTGTTTCCAAAAAGTTCGATTTTGGTTTCATCTGACCAGAGCACCTTCTTCCACATGTTTGGTGTGTCTCCCAGGTGGCTTGTGGCAAACTGTAAACAAGATGTTTTATGGATATCTTTGAGAAATGGCTTTCTTCTTGCCACTCTTCCATAAAGGCCAGATTTGTGAAGTGTTCAACTGATTGTTGTCCTATGGACAGACTCTCCCACCTCAGCTGTAGATCTCTGCAGTTCATCCAGAGTGATCATGGGCCTCTTGGCTGCATCTCTGATCAGTCTTCTCCTTGTTTGAGATGGGACGGCCGGGTCTTGGTAGATTTGCAGAGGTCTGATACTCCTTCCATTTCAATATGATCGCTTGCACAGTGCTCCTTGGGATGTTTAAAGCTTGGGAAATCTTTTGGTATCCAAATCTGGCTTTAAACTTCTCCACAACAGTATCACGGACCTGCCTGGTGTGTTCCTTGGTCTTCATGATGCAGAACCCTGAGACTATCACAGAGCAGGTGCATTTATACGGAGACTTGATTACACACAGGTGGATTCTATTTACCTTTATCAGTCATTTAGGACAACATTGGATCATTCAGAGATCATCAATGAACTTCTGGAGTGAGTTTTCTGAACTGAAAGTAAATGGGCCGAATAATTTTGCACGCCCAATTTTTCAGTTTTATTATTACAAAAAAGTTTAAATGATCCAATAAATTTCGTTCCACTTCACAATTGTGACCCACTTGTTGATTCTTCACCAAAAATTTAAAATGTTATATTTTTTGTTTGAAGCCTGAAATGTGGCAAAAGGTTGAAAAGTTCCAGGGGGCCGAATACTTTCGCAAGGCACTGTATATGTTAGATTTGGTAATCCATCTACAACAAAATCCCTAAACGAAAAAAACTCTTGAGCACATGTTCGTAATGAAGATGTGATTCTGAACGCATGCACTCCCTAGCTGACATGCCCAAAATCACATATAATGTATCTAGAAACATAATTTCTAATTTCTGCAAACAGTAGGAAGATCCTGTGAAAGATCAGTCAGAGCAGTAAGTATAAGTTTGTGTTTTAGATTTTTTTCCATGAATTTCTCCGACTGTTCAGATTATCTCAATCACACTTGCAGAAATGAGTGCACATGCTGCAGAAATGACTCCATTCAAATGTATGGGATTTCAGTCACAAAAATTCCTGCAAAACAATTTCTCCCCTGTACAGCATGAACCAAAAAGATGGGACATGGAGACTTTGGCCTCCGAGACATTGCATTGTCAAAGAATTTGATGCTATATTGCAACTAGAGAAAATAAATGTGATCTTTTGAGGCTGCCAAGTTACAGACATGACGGCTTGCTGGTCATAATGTGACACCATTCACCTTCACTAGTTACAGCACATTGCTGGCACATATGCTGTCGGCCAAATTCACCATTTTTTTTTTATATAATTGTATTTTTATTGAAATACAACTGAGAATAAAGTTATCACAACTGTACATACATGGTCCAAAATAAAGTGGACTACGCAATGTAAACAGAAATATTAAGGATAAGTATTGACAAAATACTAAGGTGTGATTTCAATATGTACCAGATAACTATCAATAAAGGTTACGTTGCAATTATACATCTTGTTGCATTCTGATTGTGTTATAAAGTAAACATAAAGTATATCCCAGAAGAAATAAGGCATAAAGTAAAAGAAGAGGCAGAGACAAATCCAGGCCCAACTGGAGATTACCTAGATAGGTCACCACTAGGTTCAAACAATAGCGAAAACAGCATTCTAGCCTTAGTGTAAGAAAACAACATTTGTAAGAAACATAAAATTAAGATAGACACACAGAAGACTAACAAAGACACATCACCATCTAGCCCCAGCCTAAATATGCACTTTGCTTCCATCGGCTTAATTTTCAGAGGTTTGTTACAGACCTTATGACTGATGGCTCCCTAGCAGGACCCTTATACCATGTAAGTTAGAGAAATAATTAAAAGGGTTTGTCACTTCAGCAAATGGCATTTATCATGCAAACAAAGTTAATACAAGGCACTTACTAATGTATTGTGATTGTTCATATTGCCTCCTTTAATCGCTTGATTCCTTTTTGCATTACACTGATCGTTTCCATGGTTTCGACCACCCTGCCATCCAGCAGTGATGGCCGTGCTTGCACACTATAGGAAAAAGCACCAGCCTCTCTAGTCTGGGACCACGGGAGCATGCAAAGGCACGGATGCGCAGCAGCTCCAGTCTCAGCCACCTTGTATCTTTGCCGCATCAGTGGCTGTAACCCCTTGAAACAAGAAGTGTATAATGCGATAGAAAAATGAATCCAGTCAGCAAAGGAAGAAATATGGATAATCACAACACATTAGTAAGTGCCTTGTATTAACTTTGCCTACATGATAAATGACATTTGCTTTAGGGTCCATTCACACGTCCGTATAATGTGTCCGCATCCTTTACGCATCTGTTTCCGCAATTGCGGACAATTATACGGATAGGATGCGGATCTATTCATTTCAATGGGTCCCGAAAAAGTGCGGACAGTACGCCGCGTGGTGTCCGCATCCGTGTGTCCGTTCAGACTGTCCGCATAAAGAAATTCTCCTGTCCTACTTTTCTCCCGAATTGCGGTCTGTAGCACAATGAAAGTCTATGGATCCGCAAAAAACTGACCGTGTTCCAGGATGTGCACAAATATGTACGTGTGAATGAAGCCTTAGTGAGATACCCTCTTTAAGTCCTTCTCTTGTGGCCCCAGTGCTTTAAACGATTTAGCAATTGATGGCCTGTCCCTAGGATACGTCATCAATATCAGATCTTCGGGATCAGCTGTTCAGGAGTTGCTCCGGCACTGGAAATAGCCACTGAAACTACACAGCTCCATCCATGGTGTAGTGAATTATATTTCAATCTGAGATGACCACAGATCCACCTGGATCCTTGTCAAGACATCCTTGGAAGAGAGTCAGAGAAGCTGTAACTGCCAATTTATGCTGCACACTATTACTGGCTCCTCCAACTCCGAGGCTATCTGTGCGTACCTGTTATGTCATATTGTTAAAAAATCACGTCTTATTGAGCCCAACACTGAGGATGTGTATATTATCTTTCATGCAGTATATTATATTGTACCATATAAATAAGTCTGATGCCACTTCAATTTGGTACCAGTACAAGCTTAACTACAGTGCATAGACTGAAATGCTGATATAAATATACTACTGGTGTGTTTAACGGGGTTATCTTACAAATTTAAAACTTTTACTCATCTTCTCACTTATCTGCTTATCTGCATGACTTTCTTCCCTTTCTGTGGGTGGGCAGGAGTTCACATGCATAAAAAATTTGTCATGTAGCCCCAGACATTGATATATTATATTAAATACCACAACAATTTTGTTCTCCACTATTAGAGATATAGTTATATATTTCTATGTATTTAGCAGGAGTTAATGATTAAAAGGTGCTTTGCCATCTCACCTGCTTCTCTGAGATTACTACACCAGCGCTGGGAGGGGAGGAGGAAAGCTACTGAGTGTGTTAGTCCACCTCAGAATGCAGAATAAGGTGGACAATAGTGTTTAGCGAATTGAAGTTAACAAAGTGGACTTCGGTACGAATTTCAGGAAAAAGTCCATTTGCTGCAAAGCCAAATTTCCTTGTGTTTAGTGGTAACGAATCAATTTTTACCTGAAATAAAAAAAAAAATAGAAAAATCATACTAACCTCACCCATTCTAGCTCGAAGAGGCCACCATGGCCATCCTGCTTGAAAAGTCTGCGTGAAATCTCGTGCACGGTGAAGTCAGCCGATGTGATGATGTCATCAAGCTCCGCTCGAGATTTCGCGTTGGATTGCGTTGTATAATTTAATTTTTTTATGAGCAACTCCTAAAATGCTTTAAATATTGATCTCAGATGCCGCATTTAGCGATGAACGTGGCATCTGAGAGGTTCAATGACAGGATACGGGTCAATCGCAGTTCCCTGTCATTGCACCCGCTACTTACAAAAACCTACTTGCTGAATCAGCTGAATCGTATTTTTAAGAACTTCGCTAATCTCTAGTAGACCAGACTGATAACCAGCATGTGGTGCTATCATTGAGAAAAATATAATGTATATTAAAAAAATCTATATTTTTATTGCATGTATATTACAATAATATTTCATTTGAAGTGCCCTATTCATTGCATTGTAACATTTTTCATGGCAATAACTCCACCACCTCCCAGGAGGCACTGCCAAGACTGCCAGCCAAGTCATGAAAGTAACTCTAAGGGTGAATTCACAATCTTCAGTTATTTGATCAGTTATTTCTATAGATGAGCGAATCGAAGCTGACGAAGTGGAATTCGTTACGAATTTCATGGAAAATTCGATTCGCCACGAAAGCGAATTTCATGGCGATTCGTGGTAACAAATCTTTTTTTTTTCTTTCCCTAAAATGGCCGCAAGCACATGGCATGACATGGGGAAAGGATTTCTGGGACAAAGAAGTAAACACCCACAATGCGATCACATGCAGACATGTAGCCAATTAGCAGCCAGCCAGGTCTTGTGATGTCACAGCCCTATAAATAGCTCTGCAGCGCTGGAATCCGCCATTTGCTATTGATTTTAGACCAGAGACAGACGTCAGGAGAGACAGGGCAAGTGATAGAAAAACGTTGCTAAAGAAATGAGAAGATCATGGATAGATAATCTGAATTGCAGGGATAGGAGAGGGACGATTTCTAGACAGAATCCATAGGGGATTATCAGGCAGTGAAATCGCTATTCTGGTACACTGAGCAGTAGTGACTGGGCATTGGGGTTTGGGGCACTCTGTTCTAAAGGCTGTATTGGGGTGCTTTATTGTGTTCCTTGTTGCAGTGCAGTAAGAGGGTCAGAGCTTTGTTTAGGTTACATATATAGAGAAAAAAAAGTTATCTTTTGTGTTGTGTTGGGTAAAAAAAAAAAAAAAACTTCCTCGGCGAAGTTGAATTGGCCAAAAAAGAGTTAATAAGTTTTTTTGCGGTTGCTCATTTTAACTAAGTATTTTTGGTGTCATTCGCCATCCAAACAGAAAAGCGTGATATTGTACTAACGTAGTCAGTGAAGTTGAATTGCCCAAAAAAGAGTTATGACGTGGTTCTGGGCTCGCTCCTTTTAAATAGATAGTCGCAGCGTCAGTCGCTGTAAAAAAAGAAAAACAAAAAAAAGGGTTATCTTTTGTGTTGTGTTTTGAAAAAAAAATCAAACTTCCTTGGCGAAGTTGAATTGGACAAAAAACAGTAAATAGGTTTTTTTGCGGTTGTTCATTTTAACTAAGTATTTTTGGCGTCATTCGCCATCCAAACAGAAAAGCGTGATATTGTGCTAACGTAGTCAGTGAAGTTGAATTGGCCAAAAAAGAGTTAAGACCTGGTTCTGGGCTCGTTCCTTTTAAATCGATAGTCGCAGCATCAGTCGCTGTAAAAAAAGAAAAACAACAAAAAAAGGTGATATTTTGGGTTGTGTTTTGGGAAAAAAAATCAAACTTCCTCGGCGAAGTTGAATTGGCCAAAAAACAGTTAATAGTTTTTTTTGCGGTTGTTCATTTTAACTAAGTATTTTTGGCGTCATTCGCCATCCAAACAGAAAAGCGTGATATTGTGCTAATGTAGTCAGTGAAGTTGAATTGCCCAAAAAAGAGTTAAGACGTGGTTCTGGGCTCGTTCCTTTTAAATCAATAGTCACAGCGTCAGTCGCTATATAAACAAAGTGTATAGTGCTGTGCAGTAACCCATTGTACTGCAGTTCAGTAACCCATTGTTAACACACTGTGTAGGTGACGTTATTTCTGAAAGAAATAGTTAAGGCAAGGCAGTGAGCAAAGTATAATTTTTGGGGGTATTCTTCATTTTATTTTATTTTAATTTTTTTATCAAACAGGATGTCAGACAAAGGGGTGACAGGCCCTTCACAGGGGAGGGGCAGTGGCACAAATTTTTCGGGAACAGGCACAGGTCTCAGCAGAGGAAGGTGGTCGTGTGTTGACCACCAACCCAGATGTTCTTGAAAGGTTGACTCGGTCATCCACTTCCTCCCAGATGACATCTGAAACCCCCAGCCAAGAGTCAGTGGGTTCGTCAGACACAACCCTTAGTTGGCATGGACCTGGAGCAGCTCCAGTGCCCTCACCTGTCCTCAACCTGCCTCTGTCCTTTTCGGTTCGCTCAGCCAGAGAAGTACTATATGCTATGGGCTCTGCGCCACTATACAACGAGACGAACTACTTGAGGACAGTCAGCAGCTACTGGGAAGCCAAGAGGTGGGGCAGAAATCCACTCCTTCCAGTAGGCGGTCAAGTACTCATGAGGAGAGTGTAGTGGGAGGTGATGTTGAGAGCGGTCAGGCTTTGTACACTGAGACAGTTGAGGAGGACATTAGCAACGTGCAAACTGTAGTTGATGATGATGTAGCCGATCGCACTTGGTAGCCGGGTGAAGCAAGGGCTTCATCATCATTATCATCATCTGCAGACGAGACTGACAGCTTGCGCGTCAGGCAGCAGTGCAGGCAGCAAGTCGGTAGTGTGGCCGTTAGGTCAGGAGCCAAACGGGCACAGGGTAGACCGCACTCTTCGCAGGTGCTTTCTGGCCTTGAAAAGAGCAGTGCAGGGGCTCAGCCCAGGCAGCGGAGGTGCCACTCAGTCAGTGCGGAGTGCTGGTGGTAAAATCACCTACTCGGCGGTGTGGAAGTTTTTTGTTAAGACGCCTGAGGAGGTGAACATGGCTATATGTAGTATGGTCAGAAAGTGAAGCGTGGCCAGGGTGCTAATGTTGGCACCACGGCCCTGCGCCAACATATGCAGCGTCACCACAAAGTGGTCTGGGTGAACCGTGGCTCAGATGTGGTGGTCCAGTCGGCAGCAGCATCACCCAGTGGCACGCATCCCATTTCAGGCAGTCAAGGCTCCAGCACCTCTGCCGAAGGGAGCTGTCTGTCATTATCTACCGCTCCAGATGCTCCTGCTCCTCCTCCTTTTATTCCTCGCCACTCATTACGGCAGCAGTCATTCACCGAGGCGATTGCAAAGAGACAGCAGTACGCGTCCAGCCATCCTACAGCGCAGAAGCTGACCGTGCTCCTGTCCAAGTTGCTCGTGCTGCAGTCCCTCCATTTTCAACTGGTGGACTCTGCACCGTTCAGAGAACTGATGGCTTGTGTTGAGCTGAGGTGGAGAGTCCCAAGCCATCATTTCTTTGCCAAAAAGTCAGTCCCAGCCCTGCACAAATATGTAGAAGAGAAGGTGGCCCAGTCCTTGAGCCTGTCGGTGTCTGCCAAAGTGCATGGCAGTGCCGACGTGTGGAGTTGTTAACTATGGTCAAGGCCAGTACATGCCCTTTACGGCCCACTGGGTCAATGTGCTTCCTGCCCAGCCACACAAGCAACTTGAATAGGTGTCAAACTGCTGATCCTGTGCTAATGTCCGGCTCCTTCTCCACCACCTCAGCCTCCACTGCAGGGCCAAGTCATAGTGCTCCTCCAGCGTACCACATGTGCAGGGCATGGCGGTGTCAGGCAGTTCTACACCTGGTTTGCCTGGGCAAATGAAGTCACACAGGGGAGGAACTGCTCCGCGTCATGAAAGAAAAAATCAATTACTGGCTTTCTCCGCGACAACTAAAAATCGGAACCATGGTGACAGATAACGGAAAGAACACGGTGTCCACGCTGCTCCAAGGAGGGCTGAGCCATGCGCCCTGCATGTAGCACGTATTTAATCTGGTTGTCAAGCGGTTCCTCAAGTCTTATACCCAACTGCAAAACATTCTAAAAATGGCCAGGAAACTTTGCATGCACTTCAGCCATTCCTACAGCGCCAAGCACACCCTCCTTGAGCTGCAGCGGCAGAATGGCGTCCCCCAACATAGGCTGATATGTGACGTTTCCACCCGTTGGAATTCTACCCTCCATATGTTGGACCGACTATACGAACAGAGAAAGGCCATTAACGCTTTCTTAATGATCCAAGCGGACAGGAGTACTCCCCTGTGTAATTTTGATGTCAGCCAGTGGCAGCTCATGCGTGACACCTGCAGCTTGCTCAGGACCTTTGAGGAGGCCACGCTATTTGTCAGTCGCCAGGACTACGGTATGAACAACGTCATTCCACTGCTTCATGTCCTGGAACAGATGCTGCAAAATCTTTCTCGTCAGGGGACTGGAGACGTGGAGACTGCATCTCACGGCCACATGAGTCTGGTGGGGGCTGAACTGGAGGAGGAGGAAGACATTGGAGCACAAGCATTTAGTGTTTTTTCTACCCAGGTGACAGAAGAGGAGGAGCAGGAGCAGCCAGAGGAGGTAGATGGGGAGATGAGGGAAGATGAGGCAGATGACCCAGAGACACCATGGCAGTATACAGTGGAGTTGGAGGCAGGGAGTCCCTCCGAGTCACTTGTGCAAATGGCCCGATGCATGCTCACTTGCTTACGTAGTGACAGCCGAATATTCACCATCCGGCAGAGGGATGACTTCTGTCTCTCCACCCTCTTGGACCCTCGCTACCGGTCTAAAATGGGGGCCTTTTTTTCACCTGCTGAGAGGGAGGACAAACTGAACTACTATAGAGACATCCTATGTAGTCAGTTGGCTGCTGCCTATCTGCGTCATCGTCCATCCTCTCGCAGGTCTGACCAGGGGGTCCCTCAGCGCTCACGTACAACTGCCATGGCTGCTGTGAGGGGGGTGGGGGGGCTAGGAGCAGTACAAGCTCCATCAGCAGCAACTCTGGAGTCGTTGATGAGCAGCTTTCTTCACCCGCCTAGTGCGAAAAGTACCCACCAGCAGCGGAGGCAGCAGCAGGTAGACCAGGAGCAGACCATGAACCAGCAGGTGGTGGCCTGCTTGGACAGCACCCTGCCACCCCACATTGAAGATCCGCTGGACTACTGGGCAGACAAACTGGATTTGTGGCTGCAACTGGCCAAGTTTGCACTGGAGAAGTTGTCCTGCCCGGCTAGTAGTGTGGCATCAGAGCGGGTGTTCAGTGTAACGGGGGCCTTAGTTATCCCAAGGAGAACTCGCCTGTCCTTCAAAAATGTGGAAAGACTCACCTTTGTCGAGATGAATCAGGATTTCCACCCACCAACGCCTGATGCATCAGATTAGATCAGCCATGATGCGTTACCCAAACCTTGACAAATGAGACTGTATTCTTCAGTCTTCCTGCCTCAGCCACTCTTATGATGCTGCCACCCGCCTGATGCCACACATCTGCCAGCTGCTCCTTCTACCACCCAGCATCCTTACCAGTGACTGGTATTGCCACCTACCTCTCCACTCCGTCACTGACCCAATATGTAGCCTTCTGATACAGCTGCCACCTCAACAATCAGGTCTCCTCATGCATGTAATTGTGCCACTCTGTGGGCTACTCATGCTGCTGCCGCCTCCACACGCTGTCTCCTAGCTGCCGCTACCTCCAAATTATGTAATTGTGCCACTCTACGGTATGTTGCATTTAAATTTTTATGACTGCTGCTGCCTCTCCCAGGGTATGTCACTGTGCTGCCTCTCCCACTCTGTTGCCTTGAAATGTATTCGACTGATGCCTCTTGCAGATGCTGTTACTTTGCCACTCTGTGGCTTTGAAATGTATTCGACTGCTGCCTCTTGTAGATGCTGTTACTGTGCCACTCTGTGGCCTTGAAATGTATCGACTGCTGCCTCTGCAGATGCTGTTACGTGCCACTCTGTGGCCTTAAAATGTATTCGACTGCTGCCTCTTGCAGATGCTGTTACTGTGCCACTCTGTGGCCTTGAAATGTATTCGACTGCTGCTACCACTTGCAGATTCTGTTACTGTGCCACTCTGTGGCCTTGAAATGTATTCGACTGCTGCCTCTTGCAGATGCTGTTACTGTGCCACTCTGTGGCCTTGAAATGTATTCGACTGCTGCCTCTTGCAGATGCTGTTACTGTGCCACTCTGTGTCCTTGAAATGTATTCAACTGCTGCTGCCTCTTGCAGATGCTGTTACAGTGCCACTCGTTGGCCTAGTAAATTTGTCCGACTGCTGCTGCCGCCTCTTCCAGGGTCTGTCATTCTGCAACTCTGTGGCCTCAAAATTGATTAGAATTTTTTGGACCTTCTGCTCGGCAGTAGCATGTCACTCGTAAATTTTTGATACATTCTGTAGTCCTATTCCATTATTCATAGCTCAAGTATACAGGAAACCCTGTTTGTTTTGAACACTCAAATTTTAAAAGTAAACGATTCCGGCCCCCG